>JBBPLS010000002.1:290417-413733 GCA_038089895.1 Boletellus ananas | reverse complement strand
TTATTATCACGATCCTACAAGCTAATATGATCAGAGAACTGCTATTGTCACTAAAATAATATATTTTATTTGCTGCACCAGGTATCTCAAAAGTAAATACATTAAGGTTTGTTAAAACTAAATGGGCAATGAGGGGGTGATAACCTGGCGACCATCGGGGCGACCATTGGGGGACTATCGCCTGCTCCAGGAGACGGCTCATCGCAGCAGAACAAACGTGTTCCCACCTGCTATATCGCCCGCCGTTGTATATTGACTCATAAAGTGTGCCATCACGACTGGATTGCCATGGGAGGTTGGGATAGTCGCCAAGCTGGGGATCCCATTCGTGTGGGGCTGTGGCAGAGGCAGCATAGATGCGGTGGGTAGCAACGAGGTGGCAATGTCTGGCTGGGGCAGAGAGAGCACGTGTGGTGAGGTGCATGGACATGGTGTACACGGGTGATGGTGGGAGACACACAGGGCGCAACTCACAGCAAGGATTGGACTAGATAATTGATACCTGGGACAAGACTGATGGTTGCACTGCTGTAGATTCGATAGCCTGATTTGTATGAGTCACTTTATTGCGATTGAGATGTCTACTGTACGATAATGTACAACCAAGAGAACTCCTTGTCGGATGGAGTGCCTGGGTTCTGGGCAAGCCATTGAGGGTTGTAAAGAGATTCCAGTAAGCCTGCGACAGGTTTATGTGACAAGGCTAGATCACTACGCATACGTCTGGTTACCTTTGCACCCTTGGGAGAGAAGATGTCTTTCTCCCTGCTACGATGGACGTCAATAATGTTCAATTCCTTCTTCATGTCCCTCCTCCAAGGCATCGCATGAGTGTGAAACACTTGTAGGCGAAATAAGTCTCAGGTGACTATGACGGAGTCAACTAAATTACCTGTAGGCGAAATAAGTCTACAGGAGTGTAAGTACTAGGTCAAAGAATGTGTAGATAGTGTCTCACCTCAGGTGACTATGACGGAGTCAACTGAGGTGGGATAGACGCGAACGAGCGAAAGATGTTGTCCGTGATTAGTAAGCATATGTGGCTATGTAGAAACGACGTTTGAACTCCAACATCTGGACCCGCAAGTAACCCTTCGACGAAAACGTCCCCGGGCAGTGTGGCTGTACCCCCTTGACCCGTCACAACGCCACCCGCTGGTGGTCGCCTTTCATTTCCTGTCGTCACATGTCCGCGCCTCTTCACTAGCAAGGTGTCCATCGTTTCTTTATAGTTTATCACCCAGTTTGAGCCACCCACTTCCATTGTGCATCTGCGGTATATAAGACGGGCGTTCACGCGGAAGCACGGGTGGAAGACAGCGGCAGATCTTCCCCCTCCCCCGAATCGCCCTTTCAACTTCTGAGGTCTGAAATCCCACAGCGGCGAACAACCGCCTATCAGACTGTTTTCCGTCATCGCTCACGCCCTCTCTCCAACGCGCATTCTGGACCCGGGCGGTCCTCGTATCGTCCAACCACCATTGACTCCCGAGCTCACTCCCAAGGTGAGTGGGAGCCCAACATCCGACAGCGCGTTGATCCCATAAACCATAGGACGCACTCACCGGGAATGAGACTGAGATCACAGTCCAAGCTGGACGCGGACTATCGCCGAAGGCAACATCTGGAATGGCGGCATCAGCGGCATCGGGCGGTGGCCGAGGCTCGCGCTCAGCCATAGACATGCGCGCAAAGCGGTCGGTCGCACAGGGCGCCACCACGGGCATGACCTCGGACGCTCAGCGCATCGTCCAAGGCGAACATCCGAGCATCTTCCTGGGTTCTCTTGTTGACACGCGCCGTGCAGATCCGTCGGGCGCTCCGCATCAGCTACCTGAAGCGGGGCCGTCTGCGCCCTGGTAAAAGTCCCCGTGCACCGGGGCTGTGTACGATCCCGATCTTTTCAGCGATTCGTCCACCGACTCGGAGCTCCAAGATGAAGAGCAATCGGACGACGTCACACCTTCCGAGTCGCGGTCTGGCACGCCTCCCATGGCTACCGAGGACGAGCTCAGTGTGTGTGTTGAGGTGATGCGACAAATTTCGGAAAGGGACCAGGCTATACTGAGACGACTTGATGAGCAAGACGACAAGGTTGCAAGGATCCGGCAAAGGACTTTGGAAGTCAGGACGTTTGTGAAGAAGTCGAGGGCTCGGAGAGAGCATTTGGAAGCGTACTTTCTTCACCATTACGGGATTGTGCGGCTCAGACGGTGAGCTGGCGGGAAAGCAGGTTGTTTTCCGGAATCTCGGAGTGTAGTCATGTCATGCCTCTCGAGATAAGTAGTCGTGGATGATGTAAACACTAGTTACAATTATCTTCCCCGGTGGGCATGGTGAAGCTCGATGTTTGATGAAAGCAGAAAACGTCCTTGGGAAGTGCTCGAGCATCTGGCCTATCAATGAAGCACATTCTTAGGTTGCAAGTGGGGAAGGACACGAATCTCCGACATCTGGGTAGGAGGTGACTCCGCTCTATGGACCAACCCAAGAGATGTTTCCAACCACCGCCGGTGGTGTCTGAGTCACCATATACATAACAGCAGCGTCGACCAGAATACTGAACTATGTATATAAACCGGAGTTGGAACCTCGAGAAGCAATTTGGAAGCATACGATGGCCAGCCGGATCAGGTAAACTAACATGTCTGTTTTGCGGTTGTAGATACTAGCACTTGTCGTCATCCAATTCCCATCGGCCATACACACCCAGCACCTGAGTGTGCATGGGATGATCAGTCAACTTCAATTGCATCATAAAGTATACGTACCGTTGTATAACACACCTCAGATCTTGGGAATTGCATGTTGTCGAAACTGATAGGTGTTGTAGCACAGAACTCGTGCCAGTCACCTCCCTTGGGGAGGTTTTCCAACTTGTAAATGACATACTGATAGCACAAGTTAGTACGGATACGCCACTGTATCTGCGAGGGCACTTCTTACCTTCTTCCCAGACCCCGGCGACGTGCATCCCTAACAATCTCGTCAG
This sequence comes from Boletellus ananas, assembly GCA_038089895.1. Taxonomy (NCBI): domain Eukaryota; kingdom Fungi; phylum Basidiomycota; class Agaricomycetes; order Boletales; family Boletaceae; genus Boletellus; species Boletellus ananas. Next base: position 410,741 of record JBBPLS010000002.1, on the reverse strand, counting down.
TGCTACAGATAAAAACCAGAGAGAACGCATGCCCTGTCATCGCGTCCATCCCAGTATGTTCTACAGTCTGGTTGTTCGTTAATTCTCCATCGACCGGTCACAGCACCAGGACCCTAGTAACAATCAGCCCCGAGACGTCCCCATAGCACATCCCCTACCTTGTCCTCACAGACATTAGGATAACGAGAGGTGCCTTGGATTTCGAGCGCAGTGGCCTCGCAGGCGTCCAATCGATGTTCCCAGGATCTTGGCAGGTTCATCAATTGCGCGGTGTACTCCCTCGTCGCATACGTGGTGCATGCATGCGCCTCGACGTGGTCCCAGTATATATGTTGTTTCTGCCGTTCTTCTTCCTCGCGCCGATCGCGTTTCTCCACTTCCTGCTGCCACCTTTGGCGCTCCCGCTCCCGCTCCTCTCTCTCATGACGCTCCATCTTCTCGACGTCTTGCGCGTGCTCCTCCATCTCGCGCACCCACATTTCTCGAACTTGCGCTTGACGGGCCTGTTCCTTGTGCATCCACTCTGCCCGAGCGTGTTCTCGACGTACGTGTTCCTCGTGTATGCGCTGCGCTACATCACGTTGGTGCTGCTCCGCTGCACGCCTCCAGTCCTGTTCGATTTCTGCGTGTTCGTCGGCTCTGCGCCGCCACTCGCGCTCCAGGGCTGCATGCTCCATCGTCTGTTTCTCCCAGTCCTGACGGATGGCGTCCCGCCTCGATGGGTGCGGGGGACAGCTTACGAAATGCACCACCGTCTGGTACATTGAGAGGAGGAGGAGGAGGATGCACAAGACCTGGAGCAAGCGAATCACGATGATTTTCCGCCGCTTTATTTTTCTCCTGAGCAGTGGGTCAACTTCGGCCGGATCCCTAGGCAGAAGAGGCAGGGTGAGTGTCAGAACGACCAGAGAAGACCCATGTACCGGTATGCGTTCACCCGAGCCGTGGGGTTGCTGACTGTGGGTGGATGGACAGTGTAAGGCGGAGGGCGCCCATTGCTGTAAGACGGACGTTGTATCGCACAGATCTGGTTTGGATACGACCAGAGAACTTGCCTTTGAAAATACCCAACCATATGGTCAATCGAGAAATTTGGTAGTTGGTTGGGGCCGGGTTGCACTGCAACGCTGAACAGATACGATCTGGAGCCGTCAAAGTTGCTGTACAAGACACCCAGCTGGCCAAATCCTGCCAAATCGCACGAGATCGAAGGAATTTAGTGCGAAAACGTTCACTTTTGGTCAGGAAGTGATGATGTAAGCTGGTACATGCGGATTCCATGCATACTTGGTTGGGTTATATATTCCGCACCATGCCAGCGCGAGACTTCTATCCGTATCATCCCTGTGTGGGACTTATCACCGACCGTGTCCCCAGGTTTACTCGCGCCCTGACAGGCCAGTAGCTGGCAAGTATGCTGTTTCTGCTCCTCTTCCTCGTGCCGGTTGTGCTCTTCCCCCTCTCAATGCTATCTCTGGCGTCCATTTTTCTTTTCCTCCTGTTTCCCCCTCTCGCGCTGATTGCGCTCTTTTTACTGCTACCACTGGTGCTCCTGATTCCTTTTCTCTTTCTCGTGGCGTACCTCCTCTTCCTCCTCTTCGATCACCTGGTCTCTTTTCTCTTTCTCGCGGCTATCCATCTTCTCCGCCTACTGCTTCATTTTCTCATTTTCGCGGCGCCCCGTCTCCTCCGCTTGCTACCACCACCTCTGGTACTCCTGCACTCTCTGCTCCCTCTCACAGTGCTCCATCTCCTCCACCCCCTGTTGCCACCCCCGCTATTCTCCCTCCTCTCTTTCACGGTGTTGCATTTCCTCGACATCGTGGTCATGCCCCTTCCTCTTGCGCACTTCCTCTACTCGAGCCTATGCTTGACGTGCCAGTTCCTCGTGCATGTACAGCACCATGTCAGGTTGGCGTCACTCCCCCACACGTCTCCAGACCCGCTCGATGTCGACATGTTCTCGCGACCTGAGCCCCCACCCGCGCTCCGGGACAGTGTGCCCCGCCACCGCCTTCTTCTAGGCCCGTCGGACGATGTCCCTTATGAATGGATCCAGTGGGCAATGCAGAATGCGCATCGAAGTCCGACACGTCAGGAGGGAGAGGGCGGCGACATCGTCTTGCGACGCAGGGCGTGACTGGGCCGGTGGGACCGGCGAAGACCAACGTACCGGATGCATTCGCCCAAGCAGGAGGGTGTGATGTTGCTAGCGGATGGGTAGGCGGCCAAGGGAGGTCGATCGATCGATCATCGATCATGGCTGTGAGGCGGGCCTCGTGTCGCGCGGAAGTGGGTCCACTACGTTGGCCTGGAGGAATTGCCTCGCGGCGTCCAGCTATCGAAGGGCCGCACCGCTGCGAATCGAAAAAGAAGCGTTTTTGGTGTAAGTTGTCTGCAATGCTAAATATATCCGAATTGAAGCCATCCAAATTGCTGCACACTGGCAAGGCGCTTGGTCGATTGGGGTTCTGTTAGCTGGTCAGGCTCGAGCTTCATCAACTCACAGAGCCTCAGTAAACCACGCACGAGGCAGACCTCGGGTATGTACTTTGAAAAGGAACCAACGCTTAGGCAATTACGCAACGAGTATCTCGGGAACACAGCATCCACGCGCGAACATCGTCAGGTAGTGCAGGGATGTGTGTACATCCGCATCTCACTCAGCAAAGAAAAGACGGGTGAAAGACCGGGTCTTGAATAAACTTATCTTTCACTGGCAATCGGCGGCATCGATCTCCCAATGGCCATATGAAAGATCTTTCTAGATCTTTCCCAACACCATACGTTCTAAAGTCCTACAAGCGTGCACCACATCAGCTACCATCACTCAGACGTGTTTCAGCTTACAACGCACATTTGGAAGTATTCTTGCGCACCCGCAAATTCCATGCCATGGAATCGAGCTGGTGTCGTAGCACATTTTCTCCCAGTCACCCCCGTAAGGATGGTAGACCACAACACCAAATCCTGCCGAATCGCACGCACGAGGCGGTTTGATCGATTGAAAAGGAGAGTGCGAAAACCTTCACTTTTGTCAAACCCTATGTTGGATCATTTACCGTGATCTCCGAGACTCTCGGGTGAGGTTTGGGCAGCTCGGGCGGCAGTCGACGGTATGTCACCCGAGCTATCCATACCTCACAGACCAGGGGTAGTTCGAACCGAAGATCAGTCTCGCAGCAAACGTCATTCGCGCGTGAGGCCCGTACGAGCACCCGTGCTATAGATGCATTCGGTCGACGCAGTGCGACCACCACCTAGTCCTCCTTGCCCGAGTACGAGTTGCGCATACGATGGGACCAAAATTGCGCGGGCGTGGGTTCGTGCTCCAGGGGTATGAGACCACGACGTAGACTTCGTCGGGTATGTCCGTGTACGGCCCGGGAGGGCCGGCCGTGGGTTTCTTGGGCATGTCGCCGGTATCGTGCAGGTCGGGGTATGTGGCAAGTGGTAGCAAGCAGCACGTTGAGCCATTCGACGGGCGTTGCGAGATGCACGTTCGCCCAGCCAGCGTGCCGTCGTGAAACTGGTTCACGTTGCGGAACGTGAGCGTCGCAAAACGTTGATGTGCGGGGGATTTCAGCCGGGTTGGTTCAGAGCCTGGTTCCAGACAGTCACTCACGAAAACGGCGCAAGGTCGACGGCGCGTCCTCCGACATCCACTACGACCGGCGACGAACACGTCGACCTCAAGACCACCGAGGTGAAGAACGGCGAGGGCACCGCTCCGCTACGGCGCGTGGTGCTTGGAAAAGTGAAAAGTGGAACGCACAACCTTCCAGTCTGCGTGTGTGCCATGTGCTCGCCCGCGTTCTTTTCTGTCTCACCGCCCTGTTTCAGCCCAGGAAAATACCTTGCGCTCGACTGCGAGATCTTGAGATGGTTGGCGTCAGCATAGATGGGAGCGAATCCTCTCTGGTGCGTGTCAGCCTCGTCATCTACGCAGGCGCCGTCGTCCTTGACGCCTATGTCAAGCAGCGCGAAAGAGTCGCAGACTATCAAACCAAGTGGAGTGGTATCCGACGCACCGACCTCGCCGCCTCAAGTACGCACTGAACGAGAAGGGGTAGCTGATGGGGCTGATATGATCGTCCATAGCCAAGCCATTCAAAGGGGTTCAACAAGGTGCGGCCAACTTGATCAAGGACCGAGTACTCGTCGGTCATGCGGTATACAACGACCTCAAGGTACGGGCACCGCGCATACAACTTGCATCTCTCGCGCATACAGGCACTCCTGCTTTCCCACCCGTCTCCCCAGATACGTGATACCCAATCATTGGCATACAAAACACCGCGTCGTCAAATCCCGCCATCCTGCATTGGGCGTCCTCGTAAAACAAGAGCTTGGCCTCGTCATCCAGAGTGGCGAACACAGCGGCGTATGCAATTCTTCTCTCAGCTTGGTATCGTCATGCGTCTCACAATGGCCGAAGCTACGATGGCGCTCTTCCGACTACACAAAAAGCAGTGGGAGAGTGGTCTCAGATCGTGCCACACCCCTGCGCGCTCGCAATCGAAAAACGATGCTGACGACGGTGTTGCGAGCAAAACTAGCGCGCCTGGTTCGTTGTCGCTTTCTTCGGCTTCCCCTCCCACGCAAGGCCGGAAACGGAAACGGCCAGACTCTGGCAAACGTGTCGTCGCCGAGGTGTCGAGCCCGTCGCCGTCGACAAGGACATCTTCGCCATTGCCATCGAGTAAAATAAGTAGCCAAGCTCCTCCTAAACAAGGAAGCAAATCAAAACCGCCTGCAGACTCGGTACAATAAAAATGGATCTCGTCGGGGATATCCATCGTCAGCAAGAGGGCCAGCAGTGTAAGGAAACTCAGCGGAAAGGCACGGGAACAAAGAATGACCGCGAAAGGGGCGGCATTGTTGGGAAAAGCAGCCCTAAAAGCGTGGGAAGAGCCCGGGAGATGGCAAAAAGGGCGGCGCCAAGCTGTGATGGCGACATGGCGCTTGCGAGTTCCTTTGAATGCTCTGTCATCTCGTGAATGTTGAGGATTGTGATTTGTATAAGTGTCTAGGTTTTTGCATTCGTTGTTCTCATTGTGGTCTTGCTAGCTGGCATCCCCAACGCCAATAAAACAACTGCATCTCGGATGAGTGAGGAGATTTTCATGTTCCACTCCAAGTCTCTCCCTGATAATCATCACACCCTGGCATCGGAACTGAAAAAAAAAAGATAAGTGACGAACCTCGAGCGCGCGGGCAGGCACCGGACATGTTCGGTGCAACAGCAGGTCGATCCTCGGCCAATCGAACGTCGCCTTGGTGAACCGAGTGACTACCTGGTGTGCAACAGAATCACCACCTTTTCTTGACGCGTTCTTCGTACTCTCCCTTGTGCATGGCACCAGCCATGAGAGCACCCATATCTAGAGAGAAGAGCCGCCCGATGAGGGAGGCAGGTACGTCCCGGTTGACGATGCGCTGAGCGAGGCCCTCTGCAATGGAGGTCTTGCCCACACCAGGCTCACCGATGAGAACAGGATTGTTCTTCGTTCTGCGGGGACGATCAAAGAGATGTTGGGGACGATGCGACAAAGAGACGACACCTTCTGCACAAAATTCGGATGAGCCTCCTTATTTCATCATCCCTCCCGATGACGGGGTCGATCTTGCCTTCCTGGGCCAGAGCAGTCAGATCGACTGCGTACTTTTGGAGTGCATCAAAGCCTTCCTCGGCACTCTTGCTCTCGATGTGTCTGTCGCCCCGGACTTGCTGAATAGCTGTCCTGAGGACCGGCTCAGTAAGCCCAGCCTCCTCGACGACGGATGCGATAGAGGGGTCCTTGATGAGGGCAAGCAGAAGATGGTCTTGAGCAAGATATGAATCGTGCATGTTCTTCTGCTGCCTCTGTGCCTCGTTCAACACCTTGATGGTAGCCGAGCTGAACGTGACCTCATCTGGGGCTGGTGACTGAGAAGGGACGCGGACGATCAGTTTCTGCAGACCACGGCTGACAGGGGCCTAGTGCGGGTGAGTCCGTGCAGAAAGCTGGACGGTGCTGAAGCAACTGACTGGGTCACCGCCGGCCCTCTGGATCACTGAAGCAAAGAGGGGTCGAGAGGAGGCTCTCGATCCTGGCAGAGCGGACCCAGCTGGCTGGTCCCCGTTGAGGAGGACGAATGCGAGGTGGGCCGGATGGACTGGGGACACGCTGAGCACTGCGCGCGGTCGTGACTGCGAGGAGGATACCTTGCACGTTGGCGTAGTCCCTCGCGAGCTGGATGGCAGCGGATATGGCCTGGCTGGTCTTGTCCGTGAGGCTGTCGAAGTTCATGGCGAGCCAGCCCGTCACGGTCACAGCTCATGTTCAGGACCTCCTGGCCCGCAGACACGGTCGAGTTCTGCCCCCATGTCGGCTCGCAGGACGTCCTTGTCTGCGGAACTTACAACCTCGAGCCGAGCAGCACACCCGGGACACCCCAGCGTCGGCGAGGCAAGTGCCTCGTCTTTCGACTGCCGTCGGTCCACCCAGGCAGCCCGTGTGTCCACGTTCTGGCGCTCTCCCAGTGTCAGCTCATGGCCCCCTCAGGTCGCTGCTCCAGGACATCGACCTCCCAGCGGTCCTTGATCTCAAATGGTGACGGGCATTCACAAGTTGCTGTCCATCGCTCACGCCAGATCAGGTGCCATAGTTCACCCACGAGCACGCCGGCCTTGGCCATTGCTGACTCTGAAGGGCAAGTTTCTCTGCATGAATGGCTGGCCCATGAGGTGTCTGCTGCCCCGTCCCGTCCCGTCAGGATGGCGCTGACAACGTCCCCCATCAGAGCAGGTTGGCCCCTCTGCAACGATTAGCCTGTGCGTCGGGTGATGTCCTGTGTCTCTCCATCGACTGGTCATCTCGTCGATACCCAACAAGGTGCGGAAAATCGTCCTTCCCGGAGCCGCCCACCGATGACAGACGATAGCGGCCTCGGCAACCTGGTCGTGTCACTATCGGATGGGTCACTGTCGCTCCTCCGGCCATGTTCCCAAGGAGAGCTTATCGTCTCTGATAAGTGGTGTGCCCATGATCACGAACCTTGGATTGCGGCGTGGAACTACTGGGACAACTCCGTCATATACTCGGGTAACGACTCGACCCCACGCACACATACTAAGTGACACATTTTGAATCAGGCGGGGATGATCTCCAAATGAAGGGCTGGGACGAGCGACAAGGTTTTGGTCGCCCTTTCTTCGTTAATAAACGGTACGTGAATGTAAAGTAGCTTACCCAGAGTGTTGCGTAAACCGACTGTTCAGATTCGACGCGGGGGTGACGTCAATCCAAAGCCACCCGCACATAGAACATTTGATCGCAGTCGGGAGGTGCGTTTGACGCGCGACGGAGCTTGGGCCAAAGTAATCCTGCAACAGCTACGATAACAAGGTCCAGCTTTTCGACACGCGCAAGCCCACGAAACCTTTAACAAACGTGGACGTCGGAGGTGGAGCCTGGCGGGTAAAGTGGCATCCCTCTCCCCGCCGTAAACACGATCTTCTCGTCGCGTGCATGCACGACGGTTTCAAAGTCATCCGCTTTCACCCATTGACTCATGAGCCGGCGGGCCTACTCGGGGATGCCATGGGTCACGAAATAACGAGACGTTTTGACCGACACGAGTCTCTCGCTTACGGGGTGGATTGGTCTTTTGGGCATCGTCGTGCCCAGGATGACACCTTGATTGCAAGCTGTTCATTTTACGATTGCGCGATACATCTCTGGAGCAGTTGACTAGTATCAACTTTAGTGCTGTCTAGTGTATTCCGCGGCCAGTGGGAATCAATCTTCGTGGTAATCGGGATTAGCAAGCAGAGAACCGGGCGGATCTGCGGACGTTGGAGGGTATGCAGTGATTTCCCTCCTGCGCTCTTTCCAAACGCCAGCATTCGGTCCTTTCATGACGAAATCCAGCGTCCATCTTGATAGTCCTCTCAATGATTCAGGTTGATAGACGGAGCGCGTCAAGAGCGATGCCAAAGACAAGACAAATGTCAGGCTACATCATGCTGAGTGTCAGAAGTAGAGAATCAGGACGCGCGCTTACCATTCTGCGAACTGGACCACGGGGTGCCCACTGCGCAACCACCTTTTTGGCATCGAGGCCCTTAAAGCCTTGGGGAGAACATAGAGCGCCATTTCCCCTCTCCTCCTTGCGTTCTCGATCCAGATACTGGTTCCGCACACAAGTGAACCAGCAAGGATGCAACCACAAGGGCCGTCCCACACATCGTGAGAGACCTCGGGGAAGAGCCGGGCTAACGCAAGGGTGCGTGTAAAGCACACCGTAAACCAGAAGGAGGAGAGGAACGCCGAAAGAAAGGTGGCACTTTGGATGGCCGATTGAAGTGCAGATAATGCGCGACGAGGGCGCAAAATCGACATGGGATTAGCAAGTATAAGAGGAAGGAAATGGACCTGACGCATTATCGGATCCAGTTGAGCTACCATGCGATTGTACGCGCGATGCAGACTTACAGGGACATAAATGACGAGTGCCTTAGCGAACGCGTACATGGCTCTGATAGCCGCATTGGAAACACAACTGTTGTGCAACCCGAACCTTGCACCGACGTCCCCATGCACGAGCTCGCAGGGCAGTCCTCCGACACCACGCCGTCCGTTGACTCCCAGTCGCCTCCATGCATCATTGGCAAAGTCGGCCCCATACGCAGGCAGGAGCGTGGGATCACCCCACGATGGGGAACGTCCGAGTTCCTCAGCCAAGCGGCAAACGATGCCGCGCTTTGCAGTTGAGCCACGAATATACGACCATGAGCCATCCCGAAGCGCACGGAGGACCTCCAACAACCTCTTGTCGATGTTAGCAAGAGAGCTGATCCTGTCGCAAGGAGCAATGTGGCGAAGATACAGCGGGATAGAACACAGAACCATACCATTTCGCATAGGAGAGAGGCAATCTGGGATCATGTACTGGGTCAAAAGCCACGGGTTACGTACGAGTGTTGACATACCTCTGAGGCTGGTAGAAGAAACACCACATGATCCTTTGGACGAGTAAACAACCAAAACGCAGGATGCACCATCACGAACCTCGCGGAACAGGCCCAGAAAACGAGTGCATCCAAACGCGTCGCAGCCTTCTTTCGCCACTCCTTGGCAAGGCCATCGCACCGTTTGTCGGACAGGCTGATATCAGACGGCCGTGCGGTGACACCATCGTTCGAAAGGGACCGGACCTCCCGTGCAGTCGTCTCTTGGGCCCTTTGAAAGAGGAAAGTCTGTACCAAAGCATCGAGTGCACGAACGAGGAATAGCACACTGAGATCCAGGGTGGGGGACGGCTTTCCGGGCTGTCTGCGTGTTCTCCGTCGGAGGAGGACGAGTGCGAGTACGGAGGAGGCCACGTTTGCTAAAAATGCTCTCCGGCATGGGGGCAACTTGGAGCTGATGTAGCGCACCCAGCCAAATCGATGGGCCAGCCAGTCGCTGAGCTGCTGCAGGGCTGCGCCGCCCGCAATGGCAGCTGCCATCGCTGGGGCGAACCCAGTCGGTCGCAGCTCTCGCGAGAGTGCACGCAAAAAGGCCCTGGCATGCGCCCTGAAGCCTCCTGGGCGACGTGCGAGTGCAGAGATGAAGGGGAGCAGCGCGGGGCCGAGCGAGAGGGAGAGGAAAAGGGAATAAGTGCGCAGCGCAATCCGCACGGGATGGCCGGGGTCGTCACACACGTTTTCCACGAATCCGGTGCACGTCGCTTTCCATGACAGAGCTGGCTTGGGTGGAGGTGAGGGAAAGAGTGTCATCGACAAAGTCTATTAGCGCGGTGCACGTAAATACGGGATACACTCCATGTGATTACAGCCGTCTCGTCACCCGAAGCGAGAGGGATCATTCCGTCTTACCTGTCCAAGGGTCTGTCCAGGTCGTCGGCATAGCTCCAAAAGTCGACGTCGGCCGCCGAAAAGGAGCGCCCGAGACCATGTTTGAGGTCTTGTGCCAGCCCGGCCTCGCAAACAAGATGGACAAACTGTGCGCGTGAGTCCGGAAACACAAATGAGCGGAGAACGGCGTCTCCCTGGGCCGTATGCGTGGTCTAATCGATCCCCAAGAGTAAGAGAACACATACCTGGGTCCTAAGGATGGTAATGAGATGCACTAGCGGGGGCGGGTTCCCCTCGGGAACAACGTCCGAGAGACGCTTCTCAAGGGTACTCTGCGGGGGCGGGGAGGGTAACCTGCACATTGTGCCAACGTCGGGAGGGTGGGATTGCGCATGAGGGCCAAGCCACATCCGCCAGAGCTCGAGCTTGCGGCCGTCACGCCCGAGCTGCTTGAGCAGGCGACGCACGTGTTGCCAGTCATGCTCGCTCCCATCCCACGGGTAAGAGGTAGGATGATTAGGCCCAGACAAGGAAAGTCCAAAGGGAGGGGACACGAGAGACGGCGCGGAGGGGAAGGGGGAGAAGGAAGCATTGGGGCATGGATCGGAATGGTTCGCGGGGCGCATCATGAGCCTGACCCACCGCCTGCGTCTGACCCACGCGCCGGCACTCAGTTTTCCGACGTTGGCGTGCCAGTGCTTGTCACGGAAGAGCCAGTTGTATTCGAAACCGTCGTGCTGTACCTCGCCGAGATCCGAGCGCATGTCGATCATCCAGGCGGTGGAGACCCAGCGCCATGTGCCGTCTGGGAGGGGATAGTGGTCGAGGGAGAGGTTGGGGAGGAGCCGACGGGCGGTGCGAGTGTCGGGGACTGTGAACGGGGGTGGATCGGAGGGGAGGAGGGAGAGGGGAGAGTAGAAAGGGGTGGAGAAGAGGGTGATCCTGAGGGTGGTCAGCACCGGGAGGAGAGGAGCGGGGGCGACGGACCCCCTCTGGTTTTCGTACAGGACGGCCCAGCGGTAGACGTCCGTGTCGTGTGGGGGGCGGGAGAGGTGGGCGTCGTCGACGAGGATGTCGTCCGCAGGGAGGCCGGCCGAGGCGGGGACGAGGGCGGGAGTCGGCGTGCGGAGGGAGGGGAGGGAAGCGAAGCGAGGAAAGGGAGCGTGCTGGAGGAGACGACGACGGGCGGGGTCGGCGGCGGCGGGGTCGTCTGCGCGCATGTGCTGGGGGAGGGACATGGTGGGAGTCAGAAGCGGAAACTGCCCTTTTGCGGACGCCATGATGACGAACACGCTCGCGCAGCTCGGCAGGCTTGGACGCCGGGGAGGACTGGCACTGCGGCGGGGATACGGGCAGGGCGGGACGAGGAGGTGCCCGTCGTGCGGGGCGGGGCTGCCCACGGCGCTGCCGGTGTGCGGGCGGTGCAGGCACATTGGGAGGGTCGACGAGGCGACGACACCGCACGAGCTGCTCGGGCTGCCGTATGGGCCGAACCCGTTCGTGGTGGACACGGGAGAGCTGAAGCGGCGGTTTCTTGAGGCACAACGACTGTGTCACCCCGACGGATGGGCGACGAGGAGCGAGGTACGGTACATGGGCTATCCGTGGACGGGAACTAAAGGGTACCAAGGGAGACAAGGACGCGGCGCTGGCGGCGTCGAACGCGGTGAACGCGGCGTACAAGACGCTGCTGTCGCCGACGGAGCGGGTTGGGTATGTGCTGCGACGGCACGGGCGGGCGGTGGAGGAGACCGACGGGGTGGAGGACACGGCGCTCGTCGTGGAGGTGCTCGACACGAGGGAGGCGGTCGAGCGGAGCAGCGGGGTGGGGCTGCGGCGGCTGCGGGAGGACAACCAAGGCAAGTCGGGCGTGTGCGGCGCGGGCGTCGAGGCTGAGCGTGCCCGCCAGGCAGGACGGACGAGGCGGTGGGCAGGATCACCGACGCCGTCGGGCGGGCGGACTGGGCGGCGGCGAGGCGGTGGGCGGTGCGGCTCCGGTACCTCGAGAGCATCGACGAGGCGATCCGGGCGCGCGCGGAGAATGCCGACTAGACACGTTTGCATGTATCGTTCGTGGTGGTCGTCGTGGGCGACGAGGACGACAATGAAGCGCTCCTTTGCTACCGCGCACGACCGTCCGGGCAAGCTGCGCAAGGTCGCGCCCCGCCCACGCCCGCCGGTGCTCCACGGCCCGCTCCACGACGCCCGCCAGGTCGACTCCCTCCGCGCGTCGTCCCGCCCGGCGCTCAAGCCCTCGCTCGTCGACAACCCAAAGTCCCCCGTCGCCAACTTTGCCGCCCTCGCCTCCATCCCGCTCAGCTACCACTTCACTGAGCTCTTCGACCCCGCCGCCAACACTCCCGTCGTCCGGTCCGTCCCCCCCCTCCTCCTTCCCCTCCGTCTCCCACTCACCCCCCACAGCTGTTCCCTCCAGCTCGACACGCACCCTCAGGTCAACGCCGTGGGCGACCACCCAAACAAAAAGTCCGCAGAGCGGCTCTGTGCACTCTCCGCGCTCTACCAGCTCCACGCGCTCGGTCTGGTCGGTCTGGTCCCCTCTTCCTCGCCCCGCCACGGCCGCTGACCTATCCACAGCTCGACAAGCCGTCCCCGTCCGACGTCCCCACCGTCACCCCCCCTCCCCTGCGCTCCCTGTCCGATGGCTCCGTCGTCTCCTATGACCGTGCACGCAGCTTCATGGACTACTACTGTCGTCTCTACGGCTTTCCAAAGCCCGACATCGACTACCAGTGTCTCCAGCCAAAGCACACCAATCCTGTCTGGGAAGCAGCCATGTCCGTCGACGGCCGCCGCATCGGCGTGGGTTCTGCCCCCAGTAAAAAGAACGCTCACGTCCAGTGCTATCTCGACGTCACACACTACCTCGAGAGCTGCGATCCAGATCTCTGGAAGCGCTACCTCGCCGCAGCAAAGTCGGGCAAGGATCTCGGCCTCGCCCCAAAAGTCGCCCTTCGCATCAGCGACGCCCTCGCGGACGACGTCGTCGATCTCTGCTCCGACATAAAAAAGAGCATGCTCTACAAGAACAGGCCCGCTTTAAATCAGCCCGCCCCTGCCCCATCCCCACCCGACCCCCATCCATCCCTTCGCCACTGTCCCCCGCACGTCGCCTCCCTGAAGTCCGCAGAACTCCGGAAAAGGCGCCAGGCCTATCTCCATGACCCATCCACACAGAGGATGCGGGCCATCCGCACCGCCCTTCCCATCCACTCTCGCTCTCGCGAGCTTCTCTCCCACATATCCAACAATGACGTCACCATCTGCATGGCCGCTACCGGTTCCGGCAAAACTACACAAGTCCCTCAGCTCATCCTCGACGACTACATCGACCGCGACCAAGGCGCACACTGTAATATCATTTGCACACAACCTCGTCGTCTCGCAGCTCTCAGTGTTGCTGACCGCGTTGCAAAGGAGCGGGGCGAGATAGTCGGTCGTGGTTCTGTGGGTTACAGCGTCCGCTTCGAGTCAAACCTCCCCGAGGAACATGGCTCCATCACCTTTTGTACCATTGGCGTCTTACTGAGACGCACCCAGTCTGCCTTGTCAGAGGGTGGTCTTGTAGCAGCCAAGCTCGATCAAGTCACTCATATTTTGGTCGACGAAGTCCACGAACGTGACATCGATACAGATCTCCTCCTCGTCGTGCTTAAGCGCCTCATGGAGGACCGCAAGGCGCGAGGTCTCCCCCTCAAGGTCGTGCTCATGAGTGCTACCATCGACCCGCGCCTGTTCCAAGAGTACTTTCCTGACGCAGCGGGAAACAACGCTACCGTCATCGACATTCCTGGTCGTACCTTTCCTGTCACAAAACACTTTTTGGACGACTTCCTTGCAGACATCAAGTCACAACCTCAGCTTTCCTGGGTATTCAACGACGACTCCGTTTCCAAGTACCTCGCCCGAGAAGATGCCTACGCCCAGCGCAACCACACATCCGATTCATCGCCGTCTCATCAATCTTTATTGGTTGCCGACGAACTAGAGCTACCTGCGCCTCTCGTAGCTGCCACCATTTCGCACGTCTTTCAAGAGTCTGATTCAGGCCATGTCCTCGTCTTTCTACCCGGATGGGAGGAAATTTTGTCTGTGCAACGACTCCTCTTGGGTGGCAGGCTCCCACTTGATTTCAGCGATCAAAGAAAGTACAGTATCCATGTCCTCCACTCAACGGTGCCCCTTGCAGAACAACAGGTAATCTTTGATCCCCCTCCCGAGGGTGTTCGTCGTATCATCTTGGCGACCAACATTGCCGAGACCTCGGTCACGATTCCAGACGTTGTCCATGTCATCGACACCGCAAAGATCAAGGAGTTGCAGTTTGACCCTGATCGTCATATATCTTCTCTCGTCTCAGCATGGGTTGGTTCATCGAACCTTAACCAGAGGGTCGGACGCGCAGGCAGGCATCGCCCTGGAGAATACTTTGGCCTATTGAGCAAGACTCGGGTCGCAAACCTACATCCGCACCAGACAGTCGAGATGAAGCGTGTAGACCTAAGCAATATCGTGATGCATATCAAGGCTTTGAGCTTTCCTGGAATGGAGGTAGAGGAAGTCCTCGCGGCAACGATCGAACCACCTGCTACTGACCGCGTCGCGGCAGCAATAAAAACTCTTCAGATGGCCGGGGCATTGGACCACCACAAGAACCTGACGTCGCTTGGTCGCGTACTCCTCCAACTGCCAGTGGATGTACAGATGGGCCGATTGGTCCTGCATGGGGTCTTCTTCCGTTGTCTCGACAAGGCGTTGACGCTTGCCGCGATCCTCACGAACCGAGATCCTTTTCTTTCACCTATTCATCTGAAAGCAGACGCAGCTGCCGTCAAGGCCACATGGTCTCCGAGGGAATTTAGATCCGACGCATTGACGATATTGAACGCGTACAACGCATGGCACGAGATGTACCGCAATGGCGAGCATGCGCGCGCGTCTAGGTTCTGCGCGGACAACTTCCTCTCCAAGTCAACGTTGATATTGATTACCAAAGTTCGGGAACATCTCTTGCAATCTCTTTATCAAGCCGGGGTTATCGATGCAGCTGATGGCGGTATCCACGGTCGAGCACGCAACCGTGAACGGACAATGCCACCTGCCCTCAACACCAATGCACACTCCCAGCCCCTGCTCGCTGCTCTCGTTGCTGTCGCAACCCAGCCCAAGTTCGCTGTCCGGACGGGTGAGATGACACTGCGAACCCAGCACGACAAGGTCCGTCTCTCTGTTGGTGCTGTCTTGCCATTAAGTTGACACGATCTCGGTAGATCACCGTCATCCATCCGAGTAGTGTGAACCATCGCAAGCACATCAGATCGTCTGAGGAGGAGACATCTTTACTCCAGGGAGAGAAACAATTGTATGCCTATGCGGAGAAACGGCAGAATCTCACAGTCGCAGGACAAACTCCCCAAATGTACATCATCAACACGACACGCTTGGACCCTTTGACATACCTGTTGTTTGGTGCGAACGACACTCGGGTTACCGAACGCGGGCTTGAATGTGATGAATGGTTGCCCATCGTCGGAAACTTGCAAGTTCTGGATGATATCCAGTGCCTGAAGACCATGATGGAGGCTTGTATGTTGCGGTTCTTTCAGGGTATTCACATGAACAGAATGCGCACCGGGTCTCATCTCCGGGACACGCCTGTGCGGGAAGACGAGGCGGGCGAAGAAGCACTGAACGAAGAACTTCATTTGTCTCCACGGGAACTATCTGATCTAGATTCCATCACGCGAGACACTGTGCGAATACTGGATCGCTACAGCGATGAACGGATGTTTAGCACACAGTCGCCGGCCAGTTCTCGGAATGCGACCCCAATGGCTTCTCCTGCATTCCCCACCAGTAGATTGCCAGGGCTGAGGTCGGGTTATTCAACACCCTTCGGTGCTGGTTCCGCATACAATTCACGACCTGGCACGCCAAGTCGGCTTTCGCGAGGTCATTATTCATGATTAAACTGGCATCGACTCGAACGGCAACACATCCTAGACGTACTACATCCCCACTTTGATGTATCCTAGTAGTATCTAATAGCAAATATAGCGTGGTGACGTTACTTTCGCACAGGCCTGCTCATCCCGTCAAGGCTTGAGGTTGCCCCGAGCTGGCCGTTCACCGTCTTTGCGGACCTGCAACAACAACTTGAATTACACATCGAGTTTAAAGGATGGCTACCAACATGCGTGGCCTGACGCAGGCAGGTCTCGTCCCTCCTGCCTGTGCGGTTCCTCACTGATGCCATCCTAGTTCATCGCGGACATCCGTGGTGCACGCGTGCGCGAACTCGAAGAAAAGAGGATAAACAAGGAGATGGCGAATATTCGCAAAAAGTTCAAAGGTTTGACCTTCCCGGGTACGACCGTCCCCTCCAGGCTTAGTGACGGGTTGTTCACAGACGGAAACCTGGACGGCTATCAGAAGAAGAAGTAAGCTCAGGAGCATCGCCGTCAGTTCAACGTCCAATCTGAATTTATGCGCCTCCAGGTATGTTGCGAAGATCATCTTCACATACATATTGGGCTACAAGGTCGATGTTGGACACATGGAAGCTGTCAATCTCATATCCAGTTCCAAGTATTCAGAGAAACAAATCGTATGGCCTCGACCGTTCCCGCCCCGAATCGCATCTCACAATGTCGGCAGGGATACCTTGCTGTGACCCTGCTCATGCATGAGAACTCGGATTTCCTTCGCCTAGTCGTAAACTCGATACGAAAGGATCTAGACGAGAATAACGAGGTCAACAACTGCCTTGCTCTGCACGCAATTGCCAACGTTGGTAGCAGCGAGATGGCGGACGCACTCTCGGAGGATGTGCACCGTCTGCTCATTTCACCGTAACGTTTATTTCCCGTCTTTGTTTTTCTTCGGAATTGACCACTCATCGTGCCCCAGCACTTCCCAAACCTTTGTTAAGAAGAAAGCTGCGTTGACTCTGTTGCGACTGTATCGGAAGCACCCTGAGGTCATTCCTGCGGGAGAATGGGCATTGCGCTTAGTATCTATCATGGATGATCCAGACCTGGCACGTCTCTAGGCTACCTCTTCGCACTTATCCCTGACGAATGGGCCATTCCCAGGGTGTTGTCTTGTGTGTCACAAGTCTGGTTATGGCCCTCGCCCAAGATCATCTTGACGCCTTTGCAGTATGTTATACAAAAGCTGTCGATCGTTTGTACCGCGTGAGTGTGTCATCCTACTGTCCGTTGAGAGTTCACTCACTGTTCTACAGTTGGTCATCCAACACGAGTACTCGGCGACCTACGCCTATTACAGAGTCCCTACTCCGTGGTTGCAAGTAAAGCTCCTGCGACTTCTCCAGTATTATCCCGCGACAGGTGTGTATCGGTGCTCTTTATGAAGCCTGTTAGCCTGATGGGGTTCAAAGAGGACCCTGCACTTCGCAATGCATTGGACGAAGTTCTTCAAACGATCATGAATAACAGCGCGGAACCGTCAAGAAACGTGCAGCACAACAATGCCCAGCATGCAGTCCTTTTTGAGGCTATCAGTCTCGCTATCCACCTGGATACTAACTCGCCTCTGGTCGACACGGCTGCCGTTCTTCTCGCTCGGTTTATCTCCTCTAAAGAGACAAATGTTCGGTATCTCGGGTTAGACACTATGGCCCACCTCGCCGCTCGAGCAGATTCCCTCGACCCTTTGAAGAAACATCAAGGGACGATCATCCTGTCCCTCCGCGACAAGGATATATCTGTGCGAAGGCGTGCCCTGGATCTACTCTACAGCATGTGCGATATTGACAACTCGGAATTGATCGTTGGAGAACTTCTCCGGTATCTCAAAGTCGCAGACTACGCGTTGCGGGAGGAAATGGTGCTCAAGATTGCTATTCTCACCGAAAAATATGCAAGCTCCTACAAATGGTACGTCGACACCATATTGCAGCTTATCAGCGCTGCTGGCGACCATGTTGGGGACGAAGTGTGGTATCGAGTGGTCCAGATTGTTACCAACACAGAAGACCTCCAGGAGTATGCCGCAAGGGTCGTGTTTGAGCACCTCAAGACGCCTGTTGCGCACGAGAGTCTGGTAAAAGTAGGAGGTATGACATCCGTTCTCTACCGTGCGGTAACTCTGACCATCAGGGCAACAGGCTATATCCTTGGTGAATATGGACATCTGATTGCAAATGAACCGGGATATAGTCCCATCGAACAGTTCCAAGTTTTGCACTCGAAATCGCAATTCTGTGTAGCCCCCACGCGCTCTCTACTCCTCTCTACATATATCAAATGGGTCAATGTCTTCCCTGAAATCAAGTCCCAGCTCGTCAATGTCTTCGAGCGTTATAGGCATGTTCTTGACGCCGAACTCCAACAACGTGCCTGCGAGTTCTATGCGCTGGCATGCCGGTTGGATGACGATGAAGTACTGCAGAATGTTTGTGAGGAGATGCCTCCATTCCCGCCTCGAATCAGTGGATTAATGAGTCGACTGAATCGCAAGCTTGGGGATACAGAGGATAAGCGGACCTGGGTACATGGGGGGAAGGAGATCAACCTCGAGCGCCAACTAACGAAGCGCCAGGTAACCAAGAGCAAGGAGATGACCCTAATTAGTTCGGGTGCAGCTTCTGCTCCTCCCGATGGTGATGACCTGATCAACTCGCTCACTGGCCTTGATCTGTCTGCGCCGAACCATCCCCCCGAGCCCGAGGCAGCCCCCCGGGTCACTATCGCGCCAGGTATCGACAAATGGTTCAGCAAGCTGACGTACAGTGTAGAAGGGGTGCTATATGAAGATGTTCAGATACAAGTGGGCGTCAAGTCAAGGTTTCAGGGCCACCTTGGGCAGCTCGCCATATACTTTGGGAACAAAGTCTCTGCTCCCCTCACATCGTTTACGTCCACTGTCCACGTCAGCGACCCGGACGCGCTCTCCGCTACGTTTGCTAAAATCCCCCCGAACGTACTCGCACCGCGCACTCAGAGCCAACAAATCTTGCATGTCCAGTGCAAGAAAGTGTTTACTTCGTTCCCCGTCTTGACAGTGTCCTTCTTGGCGGGAGCTCACCAATCTATTTCGATACGACTGCCGGTCACAATTACAAAGTTTTTTGAAGGCGTTAAATTTGGGCAGGCGGATTTCTTTGAACGTTGGAAACTAATTGGAGGACCACCAAGGGAGTCCCAGGCTGTTTTTCAGATATCACTGGACAACGCGGGCCATATTGATATTGCTCGCAATCGACAAGTGATAGCCGGTAATCATCTGGAGATTCTGCAAGATATTGACCCAAATCCGAGCAATCTTGTTGGGGCTGGGGTTCTTCATACTTCGGTGGACGGCAAGGTTGGGTGCTTGCTCCGCCTGGAACCGAATCGCGAAGCCAAGGTGCGTTTCTCGCCCGGCGTACAGCTCCCTTGACACAAACTTGTATACAAAAGTTATGCCGCATCACGGTCAGGAGCACGTCGGAAGATGTGGCAACTGAAGTACGGAAGCTAGTTGAGACTGTACTAAAGGCGGACTTATGACAAACACCTCCCGCACCACAGATTACGTGCGTGCATTTGATATTCATACATGTATAATACAGATATAATATATCAACAGCAGTTTCGAAATGATAAAAGCGACAGGGAATACAGAGAGAGCCATGGATGAGCCTGGGCTACTTGTCACAGCGACACGTTTCATCGTCGTGTCAACAACCCATTAAGGATGTTCTTTGCTTTCTTGCCAGGTTCGTCAAGCTCCCCTCCCTGAGATGGATCTGGATTGTGGAGCAGCTGTGCAGAAGATGAGGGTGTGTGTGACTCAACAGAATTAGAAATCAAGGTCGAGATTGAATCAGCCGATATTGACTTGGGACGCAAAACGCGCGCCCGGGACAGCGTGCGTCGATCCCCGGAAAGCGTCTGTGACTTATGCGAAGAGATCTCGGGGACAGAACCCCGTCGAAGAACGGCAGTATCTTCAGGGGATGAATCAGGAGGGGGAAAACTATTAGACATAGACCGGGAGCTGTGCAGAAGAGACTTGTCAAACAATGAAGGAGAGGGCCGAAATAATTTTGGAGGGGAAGTGGGCGAGAGTGGGGAATGAGGAGCTTTGTCTGGAAAGTGGGGTCGATGATCATCCCATCTAAAAGTGACTGGGTGGGATTCAGCGGTGGTGAGCTGACTGACACGTTGTAAGGCGATTTCTTCTACTTCAAAGCACCGAGAACATAGGTCGGACACATGGTCTTTTTCAACCGAGCTAACCTTTGAGGCAGCGACTCTCGCGCTGCGGACCAGGGATGAACTAATGCATGCAAGGTGCCGCGGTATATCAAGGATGTGGGGAAGAAGGGGGATAGCTTCTCTCTCGAGAACCGGAATATTCGAGCCCCGTTGGTGCAAGGAATTCACGACTTTCAATCGTTGATGACTGAAGGCAGGGTGGCCAGAGTGAGGGTTGTACGTATCATGAATTGGTGTTGAGACAACTAGAATGTAATCCACCATTGCCGGGAGATTTTGCTTCAAAAAACTCCTTACTCCACGCATGTATTCTTCTTTTTGCACGGTCTAAAAGCAGGCATCCAAGTTAGCTGCATATGAGATCGGACATTTGCAATCTTACGACGTTGAGGTTGGCTAAGCTCTGTATAACCTTCGCAATCAACGTGAGGCTACGTTGTACCATAGCACTGGGCAATCCTGCGGTGGTGTGAGTTTGTGTTGTAGTGGGTTGGTGTAGATTACCTGGCGCCAGTCCAAACAGGTGCGGATGGAGGATAGCCGGTACGATGAAGCGAAGGAAACAGAAGGCGGAGACACCCTGCCAAGGAAGGTCTCTATGCTGTTCATCCAGACTGTCTTTCCTTTTATACCGATGTTCAACAAGTTTCCGAATGTGTTCGAATAGCCTGCGTATTTCACTAAGAAGCGAGCCTGTCAGCCAGGGGTGGTGTATTCTTGACAACCACATACTAAGGACAATCGCCCCTATGGGCATAGATGGCATCCCACATTGCCTGACACCACTCCACCAACTGTTCGACTCCACGCTCAACATCCTTAGGGCCTTTGCCGGTGCGATTTGGATCGACTTCAATAGTTATCTTCTCTGAGCAAATTTGACGAATAATTTTTCCAACGCTCGCCTCCAAAAACGACCTCCCGTAGAAAGCCATTGCAAGTTCCATCGTCTTCGTAAATATAGTGTTTCCCCGAAACAGTGTGCTATGCGCTGGAGAAACCGGTTACAGAAGAGTCACTCAGAATGGTAAAAGAAACCTAACAGCTGGGAGTACCGTCTACTTCATGATCCGCGTATTCCGAGATATGTTCGACGAGGACACCTTTGGCTATGGCGATGTACATAAGTTGTTCGGACAGGGTACGCAGCTGGAGCTTGCGCTCAAAATCGTTCATCCATTCCAAAAGATTGCGTGATTGGAGCACCTATGAACAGTGTGATGAGTGGCCAAGTCGAAGCGGTAGTTTAACATCTCACTGTGAGCATGCCAGAGTAGCTGGAATGGGGTAGAATTATCTCTCTGCAACAGATGTTGAACAGGACTTGAAGAGATGCATTTCACAGGCGACCCACTCATCAACTTTGAGTTTCATGCGTATCTCACCAACCTGAACACCAGTCAAAGCACCACCCGGCTGAATAACAGGGAACCACCCCTCTACGTCTTCACCTCTGCGGAAATTGGTGAGCGCAATTCGGATAGATCCGAGGAGCGTCGGCTTCACAAGTCGCTTCTCCTTGAATAACAAGACATCTAGGACTTCAAAAGGTGGTAAATCTGCGAATACAAAATTTTCGTGCCAATCTGGAGAACCTATCCCCTTCATCACAGTCGTCCGACCGCAAAGGTTGTCATCTATGCGGATCTCGCAAAACACATCCAAGTCGACTGGTTCAGATTCTGCCCTGGAGTCCTCGGAGGGTACCAAGGAGCTTGCACTGGCGTCGACAAAGGGCTTTTGGTTGCCAAGGCTCCGTCCTTGCATCACGGCGAGCTCGACTTGACGCCACATGCGATACAATCCACCATCTGAAGTGATATAAGGTTGACCGTATATCTCTGCCCTGGCATAAGAGCGAAGGAGAACAAGCCAAGTATTGCAGGCATCCACATCGCTGAAATGCAAGTATATCTGTTCAGAGCCGGGTCCAGAATTCCATCGTTGCCCGCTGCATTCAGAATCAGTATCAGGAGAAAGATGAGAGGAAGAGAATACGCACCCGGCAGAGGATATCCCAATACAGTTCTGGCGGAGGAACAGCGACGGATCGGCGTGGCGGATGTCGGTGTGATTAAGCATGTGCAAGTACACGGTCTGGTACAGGATTGTTTCCTTGACTGCCATCAGTTAAGCGGGGAGAGAGGTTGATGAGTACGCCACACATCGACATAGATGTTCAGAAGGCAATGGTCATCTTCGTCCAATACTTTGCATGTCGCCTGCCGCCATAGAGCTGGTCCGGGATGAGGGCGAGTAAGTGACATCCAACTTGATTTTTCTGCAGGGCACGGGTTAGCGGTTGGGGCGGCTAACATGGTGGACTGTGGACCTTTGAGCCTCTTGGGGACATCTTCAGTAGATTTGCTGAGCTCCTTGCGGTCGGCCTTGCGACGCGAAACCACGGGCTAAGTAAGAACGGTGAGAGGGAGTAAAACAGAGGGGGTCAGGGCACACCTTGCGCAGACCGAGGGCAGCTGCAGGGGGAACATAGACCTCTGCAGAAACGATGAACTCACGAGGAGAGGCGAGTTCGTTCTGCAACATGACGAGAGCGGAAGAGAGGCATGCAACCTTCGCCGCGTGATCTCAAGCGTGGGCAGCCTCACACGAATCTACTGTCACTACAAGCAACACCATGTTTGAGCGTTGGATGATATTCCCTCCAAATCCAGCACAACACCTCGCAAACGGCAATGACTGATATCAACAGAAAAAAAGGGATTGAAGAAGAAACCCCCCAAGGAAATATCTAGTGGTATACGAGATCAAATTTAAGATAGATTAGTCACAAGGAAAAAAAAGATGCAATCGAGGGTGATATCATGTCAACATAAACAGCCGGAGGAAGACCGTAATATCGCGAGTGAAATGATGCGACACAGCATGAAATCGTATGAGTGCTTCCCAAAGATACGTAACTTCACTCTTGCTTGAGCCTGTAAATGTACATGAGACAACGCGTCACACCATAAGCGCAAACCATACCCTGTGGTATTTGCATACCCATTACCATTGGAAATGAGCTTCTTCCCCTTGGCAGGTTTTTGATATGTCTGGATGTAAAAGTTGATGAACAACACGAGGTAACTTGAGAGAAGGCCGCATCCGAATAACGCGGCAGTCTCCGTTCCAGCACAGCTTCCGACGTGAGGAAAATGGGGGAAGTGCGAATGCGCAAAATGCTGGTAGGCTATACTAGGTGTTAGGGGCTTCTGGAAACCTCGAATTGTCAATTCACACGTACTACCAAAGTAGACAATGAAGAGGTCGATGACGAACTGTGTGATTTGCATAGTTGTCAAGTATCTTTTCCACTGAAGGTTCAGGTGAGATAAGCACGAATTATTGTAGCAATGGACACACCCAAATCTTAGCACCACCGGCAGTCGCATAGTAATAGTAATCTATGACACCATTAGCAGCAGTGCCATTAGTCCGCACGGGTACGTACACATGATGACGTGGACCAAAAGATTCAGGGAAATAACAACCCATGACTAATATCAGATGTTAAGAGGTGGGTCATAGAGAACGGACAGGCTAGAACGCACGACGCTCGTCTTGCCATTCAATTGTGTAAAACATAACAAAGCCGTCGCGGAATGGTGGAAGACGTGCAAGAAAGCTAAACAGCCGTGTTGGAAGGTGGACAGTTTAATGAGAACCAGAATGCATACCAAGAGGCTTTTTCTTCAACGCCAAGAAGACCGTGTCGAAGAGCTCGATGTATTTGAAGTAGTAATTAATCATATAATAGAATTCAAGTCTCTGAAGGTTTAAGACAGTGAAGAAGGAACGGAACAAGCAGGTAAAAACTGACTGGTGTCCACGCATTGTCGTCACAGATGGAACCATACGCGCCAGCCCAGCCCCATATCGATGCCACCTCTTCGAGAATCAGGGCGAGGAGAAGAGCACTTCCTAATGACAGGAAGGCATTGTGAATGCGGAAAAGAGTGTTGAGTTTTTGTGGAGGACGGTCCCTCATGATTGCCTGAATGCCGAAAATGGTGGCGAGGTAGGACACCAGAGCCAACGACACGACGAACGGGGTGGAAAGAGGTGTCTTGCCTTGCACATAGTGGGAGAGGTGGTAGGGGAGGACATCAGCAGGCAAGACAGAGAGAAGGAAATCGGCAAGAGGAGCCATGATGGTGGAGGGAAAGGAAAAAACGGAAGTCGAGCTGTGGGGTGACCGAGACGGGGCGTGACACACGGCAGCGCGTGACGAACCCATCAATATTACAAGTCACGCAGTGCTAGTGGCACAGGCCCAGAAAGTGTCCGCCCGCTCGGCAAACCAGCGTTGACATAACCGCCAGTTTGGAATCACGAGCAAGTCATCTGATGGAGCTCAGACTGCAACAAAAAGCAATGAGCAAGTAGGTTCCTGCATGGACTCGGCGCCTTGAGTCCTTGACCGTTGAGCCCGCGGCTGTGAAATCACGTGATATGATGACGCCACACCTTCCTTGTTTGTCAATGCCCTATTCGCTTGCTCACGGACCACCAACGACTTGCTGCCACAATGTGGTGGTTGGACCCAGGGAAAGAAGTGTTGAATGTTGTGCGTACCACCCCCATCAACCATAGATCTTCGTATAAAGTCAACTCGCCTAGTTATTCAACAGAATTCTCGCTCCGTATGTCGAGAACCTCGATATGAACCAGGTCAATTATGGAATTGGGCAAGGTCAGCCTACACTCTCAGTTCACGGCTACCCCTCAAACTTCGTGTAATCTTCAGGTCAACTGACTTTGCGCAATTTACGTCTCAAAAGGGGCGCTCTGGACAAGTTCAGGCTTCCTGTCGATGTCCTCGAAGGTTAGCACACAACACCTTTCTTGGCCCTTGTTAAGCCCCGGTCTCTAGGATATCTTGGAACATTCACGCTTTCCCTCTACTGGATGAACTTAGGCAACCGACCTGTCGAAATTCTCATCGAAGATGTCTACCTCCTTGTAGTGCCCTCCCCCCAGGCTAACGTCGATCCCGAAGAGGAAGACCGCAGGGTCCAAGCCACCAAGCAAGAACGCCTTGAGAGCGCTGAATTGCTGCATATGCGGGGCCAGGCGGACACTTCACTGGGTGTGTAGTCTTCTAGTCTCACACGAGTAGGTTTTCAGACGCCCAACACGGATCAGTAGATACTTCCCCTCAATCGCAAGGTCTCTGGGCCTCCTTGACCGCTAAGATAATAAACAATTTGCAAGTGACGGTCAAGAACATCCATATAAGGTATGAAGACAAGCTGAGCGTGCCTGGTGTAAGTGATTATTAGATCAACTCTCCTGGAACTGTATTGTTGTATTTAGCATCCTTTTGCTGCGGGGATCACCCTCGCAGGCTTCACCATCCGGTCTGTCAATGATCATTGGGAGCCAGCATTCATCGAAAGTACTGCTGGTGCGATCCATAAAGTAAGTAGCGTCTGAGACCTTTACAGCACCACTGATTTCAACCCAGCTATCGAGCCTGCTATCGCTGGCTATCTACTTTGATACGGATTCCCCCACTATGGCTGGCTTACCAGCATTCGAGGCCAAGCGAAAGTTTATGGACATGGTGTGGTATTATCCGCGTCTATTGCCACAACTAACGCCTGGGTAGATACCCCTCAGTGACCAGGATTCCTCTCACCAGTTTATCCTCAGTCCCGTATCAGGGGAGGGTAGAGTGAGTAATTTATTATTCCTAATAGGGTACAGTCTAACCGAGTTTTTGCAGATCGTCGTAAACCATAAAGTAGACGACAAGACGCCTAGGTTCGACGTGCACTTGCGCTTTGAAGAGATCGGTGTAGCTCTAGACGACAACCAATACCGGGATGTCATATCTCTTGTAGATATGTACCACTTTTATATCCGTCAGCATCAAGTAAGTGGACGTGCACGTTACAGCACAAACTACTGATGTACCTAGTACCGCAAATTTCGACCAAGTGACGACGATCTGTCGAGAAACCGCGCAAGAGCGCGTCTACGGTTCGCTGGCTCAGCCATTCTGAACAGCGTTCATGAACGACATCGCAAATGGACTTGGGCTTACTTTGCGGAGCGTCGTGATGACCGGAACCAATACGTGGAGCTTTTTGAGAGAAAGCTCATGAATACCCTCCGAGAGCATGTACGTAAATCTTTCAGCCGGCTGGATCATTTTTGTTCAATGGTTTGGGAGTAGGAAGGTGTTTCGATCGCAGCATTGGAACGCAAACTTACATATGAAGACATCCGCTTCTACAGGTCCATCGCGCGATCTCATTTACGAAAGGATATCGCACAACGAAAGAAGCTGGAAGAAGAACGTGCTCAGCAGCAACAAACACGTGGCTGGACGTCTTGGTTATGGGGCTCTGCAAGCTCTGATGTCCCAGGTGAAAATGGAACCTTTGGCCATCCGATGACGGAGGAACAGCGAAGACAGTTATACAGTATCCTTGACTACGACGAAAAATCGGCTATTGCAGCTTCTTTCGAAACACCTCGAGATGCTGTAAAGTTGCGTGTTGCAGCTGGGCTAAGAAAGGGGTCATTCGCATTGAGGAGTCACCCGAAAGGAGGAGCTTTGGATGTTATATCTATGGTTTTTGAATCATTTCATGCTGACTTTATTCAGAGACCAGACAATTTCGAAGCATCAATCTCTTTGGGAGGGCTAAGCGTATTTGATGGGACTACCAAGGGCACCCTTCACCCTCAGATCGTACAAGTCAAGAAGCCTGTGGTTGAACACGATCAGTCAGGGAAACATGCAGAGTCCGACGAACCATTTTTCTACCTCAAAGTTGAGGGCAACCCACTTGATCGGCGGGCAGACACTGCTCTTACAGCTCGCATGCGCCATATGGAGATCATCTATCACCGAGGATATGTTGAAGCGATTGCGAAGTTCTTGAGACCACCAGAAAATCAGTTAGAGTCAGTAGAAGCGTTGCTTGTGAGTGTGTGGACGAATTTTGTTTCGCGCAAGCTGAATGTATGCCTAGAATGTTGCTAGCCAGACGCTGGAAGGACTGCGGAAAGAGACTCGGGCCGGATTAGAATATGCGTTGCAATCCCACAAGACAATCGACCTGCAAGTGGATATGAATGCGCCGGTTATTATTATCCCAGAGGAGTATGTGTTTCTGTCGGCGCCCTTCCATTGCGACCTGACTGTTGTTAGCATCACCTCATTCGACGGTGGTCATCTGATCATTGACGCCGGACACATTGCTGTAGAGAGTGATCTTGCGGATAAAGATGCCATGCGCGAACTACAAGCGAAAAAGAATCAACAATATAGCGAAGCAGACTATGCGCGCTTGGAATCGTTCATGTATGATAAAGTGATGCTTAAGCTTGAGGCAGCGCAGGTGGTTTCGCTTTCTTATATTGCGATCTTCTGTCCTCATCAACCGCAGTTTATAATAGGCACTAGCTTGCAAGCATGCCGCGACGCACTGATATCGAGAAGTGGCGATGGCCTCCACCTGCTAGAGCGCACAAACATTGATCTTCAAGTGCAGAATTCAATCGTTCCAAGTGTTATCAACCTCACTCGGTTCAAAGTTTCGGGGAAACTACCAAGTTTACATGTCAACCTGTCTGACACAAAATATAAGGCACTCATGAGGTTAATCGATGTCACCATCCCACGATTTGGCGACGAATCGGAGAAGTACAAGTCAAAGCCACCGCCGTATATCGATACAGAGTCCGTGGTCTTGCCGCTCTCTGCAGGACTATTCTCTCGAACGGGGCTAGAATACGATATCGACGTTGATGACTCTGAGACTGAACACGCCTCTAGCAACCGCGACGATGTGTTTTTTGAAGCAAGCGATGGGACCTCAGAGGTAGTGTCGAACCCTCATTTTCAAAGCCTCTTTGACAAATGCAGTAGAATCCACAACTCCAGCAACGAATTTTCGAGTTCGACTTCGCGGTTGACGACCTACGTGCATCAATTTCACGATCAGGTCAGGATGGGGGTGAGAAACCGCTTGGACATGTCACCCTTCAACACTTCCGGCTTGGCTTAGTGCTCCTGAAGTATAATCTAACTGTGGACATCAAGCTCAGGTGTGTTTAAACCCATTATATTTGGCTTGTGATTGACGCTTTATGAAGGACTTTGGTCATGAATATCGTGCAGACAAAGCGGGAGCCAATTCGACTCATATCATCGGACCACACCAATGGCAGTGATGACAAAGACCTTCTCTCGGTCTCATATTTGCGCGTGCAGAGAAGTTCCCCCGAATTCTCCACAGTTTACGACAACATTGAGCAGAGTATCGACGTCCGTCTATCGACATTCATGTTCAATGCTGCACCGGAGCCCGTCATCTCACTCTACGATTTTCTTATCACCACTTTCGTTCCCCAAGAAGCTCTGGCGACAATCGAGAACTTGGAACCTGGGGATGCCACAGGAACACAGTCTCGATCCACCAATGCAACCCGAATTGCCGTGAAACTGGACAGCATCCAAGGTGAATAATGGCGAATGGGACCACAAAGCTTCTGCTGACTGCGACGCCCAGTTGTGCTGATCAACGATCTTGCGAGCTTGGCAACACTCTCGCTATCAACGGCCTCTGTCCTCGTGGTTTTGAGATCGAATACCATGCGTATCACTGGACGTCTAGGAAGCCTGGCCCTAAGCGATGATCGCTCTGTAGATGTTTGCCGAGAGGAGTTTAAGCAAATCCTGTCCATCGAGGGCAGCGACTTTGCCGAATTCAGATACCAGACTTACGACCCCGAGGATGAGGGTTATACAGGCGTCAAATCAGCCATTTGCTTGGCTGCGGGCTCACTCAAAGTTCACTTCCTCGAGCAACCCTTTCGCGACATGTATTTGTTTGTCACAAAACTGGCGAAACTGAAGAGTTTGTATGATGCAGCTCGTGATGCAGCTGTGCAGAAAGCCTCTGAAATCGAACGTATGCAATTCGAAATCTCCATAAAGACGCCCATCGTCGTCTTTCCTTCTGATCCTGCTCGTCTCCCTGATATTGTAACGATGCGCCTCGGTGAAGTCTTTGCGAGCAACTCGTTCGGTGGGGATATCAGTAGGATTTCGGCTAGCCTGAACGGACTACAACTTGCATCAGACCTGTATTATGATGGCAAGCTGTCCACGCTTAAGATTGTTGATGACACCAGTATCATTGGGGACATTTGCCAGCGTACAAACATTGAGCGTCCGAAAGAAGAGGTCCCGGATACTCAGGTGCGTCTCAGATTTCTGTAGCATCGATGTTGCCCACAGGTTACAGGTTACCATCAAGATATCCGACATCAAGCTCTACCTCACTCAAATCCAATACGAGATTCTCGTTGGGCTCTCTCACTCGATACCGCGAGTAATTGCGGATGCTCCTGAAGGCGGTGCCTACGCTGATTCCGCCGGAACATCTGCCCCGAGCAACCCTTTGTCTTCCGCTTCAGAGGTGCAGTCATCCCTGATCGATCTAGGACCAGAGATCCGCATATCATCCACCCTAGCCGGGGACCGGCCTTGGGCTACCATCGACTTGGTGGCATCCATAGCTGCTGTCAGACTGTATTTGTATGACAGAGAGGCGACCACCGAGGCAAATCTTAGAGATCATGGGATTGCACGATTTGCTCTGAATGACGCCAGCCTTCGCTCTAAATCGATGTCCGACGGGGCTTCTGAGGCCCAGCTAGTCTTGCGATCATTCACCATGAGCAACACCCGACCCGGTGGATCCAAATTCAGGGAAATCGTTCCCGCTGCAGATCATGAACGAAACCAGTTCATGGTACTTTATACCTCATCCGGTACCTCCGCTCTTGTGATCATGACCGTCGATGCTCCCCACATCATCTTTTCTGTTGAACCTATCTTCTCACTCTTGTCGTTTTTCACCAGCGGTCCCGCAAGCCCGCGAATATCCGATAAAAACGGCGACGAAGAGACACCAAGGGACCCTTCGACATTTTCTACCACCGACTTACGCCTCGAGCTTCACGATGTATCTATCAGCGTGCTCGAAGACGATACCGATCCCTGTTCTCAAGCCATCAGACTGCGTATAAATCAAATTTTGTTGTCTCAGCAGGTTAGCACTGCTCCAAGTAATCACAAATGAGATGCTGACTGTGTACAGGGCGTTTTGGCTTTGAGCATCAACAAGCTTGGAATGTCACTAATACGAATGGGAGCAGAATCAGACACGGTTCGCTTTTTGGACGACATTAACCTGACATTCTCTCTCGATAGTAGGGCATCTCGACAGGAGCAGCACGTAGCAATGGAAAGTTCATCGACGGAAATAGTCTTTCGGGCGTCATATCGTGATATCATGCTCATCACTGCCATCGCTGTAAAGGCCGTCGAATTGTACGCTAGATCACAGGGGGATAGTTTGGTGGACAGGAAACAGTACACAGGTGTGCAACCTCGGACTACTCCATCTGCATCATCCGTGGTGGTTGCACGGCGGACACTTGCAAAAGCACATATAGTTATGTCAAAGGAGCAGGTGCGAGCTTAGTAATATCCGAAGGTACATAATAACGACTTCACAGATGAAAGGGACCATCGACGGCCTTAGGCTGATCTTAATTGGGGATCTGCACGAGCAACCAATGCTTCAATTGAACGTGAAGCCCTTTACCTTGACGGCCAAAGACTGGTCTTCGGGGGTGAGGTCTTTCCCAACAGGATCCAACTCATGAAGTTGACTTGGTCAATTTAGCTCCAGGCATCAGCCGTGCTAGAAACGCAAATCAATTATTGGAATCTCACAAATTCACATTGGGAACCTTGTATGGTTGTCTTAATATTCCGTTTTATAGGTAACTAACTTTTTGTCGTCAGTGATTGACCCTTGGAAATTCACGTTATCGGTAATCCTGGTCGATTTGCCCTGTAGACATTTTGCGTTAACAATGATATGGTAGCTAAACAAGGATCATGCCTTGAGTCCTCTCAAAGTC
This sequence comes from Boletellus ananas, assembly GCA_038089895.1. Taxonomy (NCBI): domain Eukaryota; kingdom Fungi; phylum Basidiomycota; class Agaricomycetes; order Boletales; family Boletaceae; genus Boletellus; species Boletellus ananas. The sequence goes on along the minus strand of JBBPLS010000002.1, from coordinate 379,694 downwards.
TCTATGGCTGCTCGTGATCGCCTGGACCTCAATCTCAGCACTACGTTCGCAGAACTTGCAATAACCACTATCAACATGTGGGGACAAGGACGCGAATCAGTCTTACAGAGGGACCGCGGGAGCTATGCTCCATATCGAATTCGGAACCGCACGGGTTCCCCCCTTTTCGTTTGGTCGGATAATGATGCTGGCAGTGGGGTGCACGAGAGTAATGTGGTCAAACTCAACCACGACCAAGTCGTTGACTGGCGATTTGATGACTGGAAGAAGATGCGAGAAGTGGGTCCAATGCAAACCTTTTCTGTCATCCGCTAACCAGTTGTCAGCACGGTTCAGCGTCCGAAGAACACAATATTGGGGTTCAAATTGTCGGGAAACCCTGGGAAGCTCTTCGAGGCATCCCGGTTGACAGGGAGGGAGAGTTCACCTTCTTACTGCGGCCTCGGATGGAAAAATACGCTGATCGTCTGTTGTGTGCTGTAACAGTGGAAGAGAATGTCAAAATAGTGACTCTTCGTTCGACTTATCTGGTGGAGAACCTGACGTTCTACCCCTTGGAACTCATGTTAGTCGATCACACAGGACATCCTGTCTATTCTTTAGAAAAGATTGGTTGGTGTCTGCCTAGTATTGTTGAATCACGGTGCTTACAGTCACGAAGCCCCTGGCCAAGACTATGCGTTACCCATTGAAGCTGTTGCACAGAACAGGATTAAACTTCAACCAGATCGTAAGTACAGCATATCTGAAACATACCGAAACCTATCAAATAGCATTCATTACAGAAGGTTTTGGTTATCGGTGGTGTTCGTCTCTGCGATTTGAGGATCTAGTGGCCAAGAAGTCTCTGTCAATCAATTGTCCCCATAATGATCAGCGGGAAGCACCCTTCCGTTTCCAGGCATGGGTTCAAACAGACTCCAGTGACCTCACAAGGCAGGTTTTGCATCATGTTTCCTGACACCTCCTGAGATGTCTGTTAGAAGATCTCCTAAGATCAGAGTCAAACTTCGTGCTCCGATTGAGCTGGAAAACTTGTTGCCCTACAATCTTCAATATCGCATTTATGACAAGAACGCCGACCAGAATTGGAAGAGTTACCTACGAAAAGGAGGCGTAATGCCCGTACACTCGGTGGAACTTGACCATTTGGTCCTACTAAATGTGGAGGTGCAAGATACAGGTGAATAAGCTAAGCTTCTGGGGAGCGGAGCTAACGATTCGCAGTCTTTAGACCAAGCGACTTCGCCATCATCAATACAGACCGTCATTCTGATTTTGATATCGAACCCCGGTTAACGCTTCGCGATCAAAGCAACCGTAAACTCCAATTGAGTCTCAAATATGTGTACGTCGCCTTTACATATCTATTCAAGACGTCTCCACCTTACTTACACCAAGTCGATATTCCGAGTCTGGTGGCGCCTTTAAAGTTCAGATTTACTGCCCCTACCTTGTTGTGAACAAGTCTGGAATGGCTTTCCATGTGAGGACGGCTCGCTCTAACCGTGCCACTTCCCCGTTGGAAGTTGCTGGTGACAACCGCCTAGGTACGGGTCGTGTCCTTACTTACGGCGTTACTTACTCATATACTATAAGACGTGCTTGCTACTCCCGTCCCATTTTGTAAGTTCCAGCGTTCTACTACGGATTATACTACTGATGGAGCGAGCAGTGCTTTCCCATCCTCACGATAATGCTCAGGCATTTATATTCAAGGTTGGAGAATCGGGTTGGTCGAATGTATCGCACCTCATATAATTTGATCCTGCGTGTTTGCTAATGTTCTCTCCGATAATTGAAGGTATTCAGCCTGGAAGCTCCAGCCGCCGATGCAGAGATGGTGATTCCGTCCGTAAAACAAAAGAACGAAGAATATCATTTCGGCTTATCGTGGACGGAGGGATTGGGCAAGTACAAACTTACAAGAGTGATCACGATTTCCCCCAGGTTCATGTTAAAGAACAACCTCCCTTGCCCAATTCAATTCCGTGAATACAAAGGGTTACCACGTGGACGAGCTGTGGTGGACCCAGGTGAACGTATTCCATTGCAAATCATGCACGCTGGAGAAGAGAAGCTCCTTACCATAGCGTACATTGGACTCAACGCGCGTTGGTGGGTGAACAATTACTTAGGACTCCGTCAAATCTAACCCTAGACCGCCAGGTCATCCCCTGTTAACATCCAAGACATCGGAAACATCCATCTCCGAGTGCCCAGAGCACCGGATGACGATCAGGTGGATGTTATCGCAGCAGACGTCAAAATTGACGGGTCCACTATTTTTGTCACCCTCTTAAGAGCAGATGACTGGCCGTTTGAGCTAGAAAATGATAGTGATCACACCGTTTTTGTCTCCCAATGGGTAAGTTCATTTACGATACTGCCTCGCTGGTCGACGACCACTTCTAGGACTCGAGCCGGAGTGGAGCAGAAACAACGAAGTCGAACATACCGCGGTACAGGCTCGCACCGCATTCAGTCACGCAATATGCTTGGGATCAGCCTGCCGCACGGGAAAAGAAGCTGATGCTGACGCTGAACGACGCTCGCCGTGTGGTTGACATCATGGAAATTGGCGTTCTTGTCCCGTTCAGATTCCAAGTTCGTGTAATGGTGCCTTGTATTGATCCTACTGACCAGCACCCTAGGACCGACAGCGAACGCGTGCTGTATCGTTGGACGTACGGGCCGACCGACACAAACAAGTGTTACGGATCACGCCTTATGTTGCAGAACGTAGTCTTTACAAGCCTAGGCAACGTACCACCGGCTCCCTGTCCCGATCTGATACTCTGGGAAGCATCGAAGCCTTTGAGGCAGTTTCGGAGGATGCTGCGCCTACTCTAAAGGTCGAAATCGATCTTGCGGGGATTGGAATATCCCTCATAAATCGCAAAATGGCTGAGGTGGTATATGCCTCGTTAGAGACATTACGCTTTGAATACAACAATACACCAGTCTCGCAAGCCATCACTCTATGTTGTGGGTCTCTTCAAGTCGACAACCAGCTCCATGATGCACTATATCCGGTCCTTCTCCAACCAAGTCCTGTCTCCAAGGAAGCTAGTGGAACGGCGGCCCTTCCTCCAACAATTCAGGCATCAGTCATCTGGCTGAAGGATCAAGGTAGGAAGGTATACGAGTACTAATTTATTTCTCCTGACGGTCTCTGCAGAGCATGGTGTTCTCTTTGTCAAATACTGCTCAATTCTATTGCAGGCTTTGACGATTGAAACTGATGAAGATTTTCTTTTTGCGATTTATGACCTCACCCAGGTCAAAGGCGCTTCATGGGAGGAGAACGTGGAAGAGTGAGTCGATAACATAAGATCTAGATCATGGCTCATCTGTTTTCAAGCACCTTGATAGAGCATCCAGAGATAATCCCTGACCCACAGCCCACTGCACCCGGGCGCGATGTTTATTTTGAAGTGCTCCAGTTGCATCCCATCCAGCTCACCCTATCTTTCATGCGAACTGAACGAGTTAGTAGTGAAGAAAAGTAGGTCGTAGACAGTGCACGCTGCTACCCAATCACTTAGCGTTGACGCAGACTGAGTATCCGCAATCCCCTGGCGGTGGTTGTCAACGCGCTAACTATGACATTGGGAAATGTCAACGATGCACCTCTTGAACTCAATGCCCTTGCCATCACAGATATGCGGCTGACAGCACCCGAACTGCAAAACCGTGTCACATATCACTACCGACAAGATGTCCTGCGACAGCTCTATCGAATCCTTGGTTCTGCCGATTTCATTGGAAATCCAGTTGGCCTCTTCACGAATGTGAGTTCTGGGGTTGCCGACATTTTTTACGCCCCATACCACGGCGTTGTCATGCATGGGAACAAAGAATTGGGTATCGGGATCGCAAAGGTAACTCTGCCGACTTTCTCCTGCCTCAAGGCAAACGTTCTGACCCAAAGCCCAGGGCGCCGCTAGTTTTGTCAAGAAGACGGTGTTTGGATTGTCAGATAGTGTCACCAAGTTCACGAGTAGCGTGGGAAAGGGTCAGCAACTATCTCTGCTCAAAGGATACTTGCTGACAGCGCGTCTAGGCTTATCCGCTGCAACATTTGATGCGGAGTATCAGGCGCAGCGTAGGCTGTCTCAGCGTCGCAATCGCCCTCGTCATGCAATGTAAGACGTAAGCTCTCGTTCACCTTGTTCTGTATTCACATACCATGTCAGTTATGGCGTAACTGCAGGTGGCGAAGCACTCGCTACCAGCGTTGTCAGCGCAATGGAAGGCATTGTGGTATGCCGAACAGATTGGCTACACTACAGTGATTGCTCACGGCATATTAGACCAAACCCATTCAAGGGGCTGAAACAGAGGGTGCCATTGGATTTTTCAAAGGCATAGGCAAAGGCTTGGTTGGGTACATGCGCGGGGTAGTATTCGCGATAGTGCCAACTGACGCGTGATTACAGTGCTCTAACCAAACCCGCGGTCGGGGTGTTTGACCTCGCGTCGAATGTCTCTGAAGGTAATCGGGTTCCTCACCTGCTAGTCCACGGTTGTTGATGCTGTGGTAGGGATAAGGAACACCACGACCGTCTTTGACAAACCAGAAAGAGATCGTGTTAGACCAGTTAGTGACCAAGAATCGTCCTATTTTTTTTCTGGTTTTAATTATATTTCGAATCACTCTAGCCAAGACTTGTTCCTTCAGACGGTGTGTTGGTGGTACGTGTGACGGCGCGATGGCTTTAATTCGGGCTCTGAATACATGACGATCCTAGCCATTTTCGAGTCGTGAGGCACTCGGCCAGTATTGGATGAGAGACTTGGAACAAGGTGCATACAGGAACGAATGCTATGTCGCTCACATCGGTGCGTATCGTGTCCAGCTTATCCTGTAGACATTGACAGTCTTGACAGACCACACAGGGGGCGACAATGTCGTCCTGTTGACCACGGCAAGGGTACTTTCATTCTGGTCCAAGAGGTTGCGCTTAGAGTGGGATCTGCCTCTAACCATGGTGCAAGGTGTCACTACCGAGGACAACGGAATACGCTTCTCCCACAAGTTGGGGCGGGACCACGACAAGTTTGTACTGATACCTGACAAGAACGCACAAGTGTGGTTTTTTGCACAGATTGCATCGGTAGTGAAGGCATTCAATAATAAGCGTAGAATGGACTAGTAAGCGAGCGATAGACTGGAACCCAATAGCTTTGATGGTGTTGTCTTGTAGCATTCCTGTACTGCGTACGCTGTAGTGAATTGTAATATGTGCATTGAAGTTGAACATGTGGAATACGCATGAACAGGTACGAGTGAGGTAGTTGTGGCAGAAGGGGTGGGAGGGACAAAAGGATTGGTAGGTTAGCGCGTTCCGGTGAGGATGATAATAATAAATATGTGACAAGGGTATATTGCCGAGAGAGCACGCTAATCAGTTCCCGGACGCGAACGTATCGCGAAGGCACTGCGTCCATTTGACAGTGGTAAAGTCAGACAGCGCAGACCCAGACTGCGGTGCCGCGGTCGCCGTGGTAGAAAGTCGTGTCCTCACGGGGAGGTCGGTGTATTCCGTCACGTGTCTCTTTTCTGTGTTGTAATCCTGGTCCGTCGAGGTTCCAGAGTCGTCCGAGTCAGGTTGCATTGCCTTCTTGCTCTCAAAGCTGCCATAACTGTCGCGTGGGCTTGCAGAGCAGGCGCTCTGGAACTCGGTGTCAGACTCATCGGTCGCAGCCACTGGTGTCAAAGCGGGTGCTGGTGTCGTAGTTGACGTAGAAGAGAGCGCTGTCAAAGAAGCCCCAGATGAAACGTTCCGAACAGGCTCCCGTACCGATGCATGGGGCACCTTCTCGGTAGGTGTTAGCAGATCTGTGCCATCTGTCTCAGATTCGACCTGCCCGGAGAGCTTGTCCTCTTGGAGCGTGGGTGAGCTATTATCTGGAGTAGCGGAATGTCGCGGCGTTGCTGAGGCACCAGTGTCAACGGAATGGCCCGTGATAGTGCCAGTGCCAGTGCGATTCGTGGATGCTGTATCGCTGCGTTCTCTGCGCCTTGGCTTGATAGGAGGGTTGTTTACAAGCTTGGTGCCCTTCGGTTGGCGTGCACGGACGGGCACAGCGGCATCCGAGCTCTCGTCAGCACGCTCATCAGTCGCATAGTCGGACCCAGTATGCCGGTGTCCTGCAGATCTCTTCTTCCAATCCTGGACGTTCTCAGATGCCAATGCCATCTCCAACTGCCGAAGAGGGGGTCAGGTCATGCCGGAGTTGGCAACAGCATCACCACAGACCTTTTGTTGAATCTGCAAAACCTTTTGTGCGATTTTATCGCTGCGCTCACTGATACCCTCATCGACAGCAACCATGCCATCTTGCACAACCTCGCTCTGAGTCGCCGAGAATCTCTTCTTTTTTGTCGGCGACACTGGCACCTCTTCTTCCTCGGTGATGGTGTCTGTCTCCCTTTCGGATTTGTTAGCGACCAATGTATCGTCCATCCCGCGTTCATACGCCTCTGCAAGAGTTGACTCTGTGCCAAAGCTGCGCAGCCGAGTCCCGTTGTTTTCTTGGGATCCATGCTTTACAGCATCGCTAGTCCTCCTCGAACGTGTCCCACTCGCAGATCTTGCGGAAGTGGACATGCGCGAGCCAGGGCGAGATGAGAACTCTCCCCCATAGTCGGATTCATCGACGTCAACGGCCATGGATGCGAGCGCACGCTCGATCTGTGCCTCTACTTCGGCAACCATCTCTGCTCGTTCCTGCTCCATGCGTTCCATAGTCTCCCGCATGCGTTCCAGTTCGATGAGTGCATCCTTGTGTGCTTGCTCAGTGTCGGTCAGTCCTGACAAAACGCTTCGAGTTAAAGGTCATTAGTAGAGCGGGTGAAATCCACTCACGTGACTGAAGCTTGGCCTTCTCTGCAGCCGTCAACGTGACAAGGCCGCTCAGTCTCCTGGTCTCCCTCTGTTCTTTGCCAATTTTGCTTCTCAACTGATCTGCCTCTACGCTCAACTTTTCCGCGTACTGTTCAAATGTTACAAACTTGTCTCGCCACAAGTCGGCCTCGGTCATGAGGAAATTGAGGCGGCGAGAGAGTCGACCGATCTTGGTCTCAAGGTCATCCCGCGCATCGACAAAGGCGGTAGCGCGTTTACGAATGGAGAGTTGAATGTGCTGTTCCGCAACGGTCAATTGCGGTAGACGGCGAGCGGTACCGAACGAGGAGAGACGCTTGAAGAGGGAAGGTTTCTTGAACTACGAGCAAATCAAGAAATGTTGGAATCTATCGCCTGCAGACGGCTCACCTTGTCTCCGAGCACGGCATCGAATGCTTGGATGATGCGTGTGGAGTGCCACCATTCAGGTGGCTTGATAGTATCAGCGACGGCTGCCATCTCCCCACCTCTCTTTGCCTGCACTTTGCATACCGGGCGGAACCGACCAGCGGGGAAGGCTTCTTTGAACTCGCTATCATCGGGACGCAGGCGTTAAATATTGGCAGAGAAAAAACACCGGAGAGGACATACGAGGGTATGCTGTGGTCTGGGTGATAGTGAGGCTCAAACGCGGTGAGCAAGCGTTGTCGATACTTTTCGCGTTGCTGCTTTATGGAGACGATGCCGGGCGGCGGCGAGGGACAGCTCAAGTAATTGATATCCCTGCGGGGGGTCACCGAGTGATACAAGTAATGGAACCATCAGCGGAACGGACTTACAAGTCAACCACACAAACCTCGGGAGCGGGGCGCACGCTGTACCTTGCCTCCGTCGCGAGGCCCAGTATCCAGGGGCCGGGATCGTCAATGTAGATCTTGGCGTCACGTGCATGGACGGCGGGCAGTGCAATGCCACTCCACCCACGCAGTTCGACAAGATATTTGATGGTGGACACAGCGACCTGGAGTGAAAGTGAAGTGAAGTGAAGACGAGAGAAGAACAAGTCACGTACGCCGAGCATCGCAGGGAATCGAGAGAAGAACAAGACACGACCGGTGGGGGCTAACGCGATCTATGGAGGATGAGGCTCGGGCACCGAGAATGGGATTGGACGACGGACCTCGCAAACCGTCAACACGTTGTCGATGTTCAGACACTTGAATAACGGCCACATGGTGAAGTTGATGTCAACCAACCCCCTACCGAAATCGAGACCGCCGGGGAACCTTGCGATTACTTCGAGACTGGTGTCCTCGTTGCTGCTGATTCCGGATGCACCTGATGGTGAACGCCCAGCAAGGGGGGTGAGAGAAGCATCCAGTTTGATGAGTTCCCCCGCACGCGGGGCAGGGTGCGCAAGGATTTTCGAGATTTGCAGCGTATGAGATTGAACATCCTTGGAGAAGCGGGCCCAAGAAAGAGTGAGATAGTCCCTCATGAGATCATAAATAGGGTGCCGTGAAACGAGTGCTGGATCGTGTGGGATGAGGTGCGCGTCGACGGATGTGAATGGAAATACGCACACAGGGCATACGGAAGCCAAAAGACGGTGTCGCCCGGGAGGAAAAGGGTGCTCTCGCCAGGGCCGTGACCGCCGACGGTGCTCGCGACATCAAAGTCACTCTCGCTTATGGCGCCGGCGTCGGTTTCGGCACCTTCGCCGTCGGTCTCGCCGTCGGTACCGGGCCAGGCGCCACGCGGGCCGCGCTTTCCAACACGACGGCTGGGTTCGCCAGGGGAGTTGGTGGCGGATCCATGACCGATGGAGGAGCGGAGGACCTTGAGGCGGGAAGCAACCAAGGACTGAGCGCTCTCCTTTCTGGCGCGACCGGCTTCCAGAGTTCGTCGGATGGCAGCACTCCGCTCTGCGTCTGCGTGACTCCAGACGGTCAGACAGACGCCGTGGTAGGTGATTGTGCCGGTGCCGCTCACGCCCGCTGCGGCCTGCTTCTCGTACATCGGAGAGCGAGGCCCAGGAGGTGGTGCGAGGACGGAGGGGGGGCCAAGATAGGCGGAGGAAGGACGGGCGTTGGCAAAAGGATCGTCGGTGTAGGGATACGTGAAGGTGGGCGCGGCCGAGGAGCGGTCGGCGGTGAGGACAGAGCCTCTGAGCAGGCCGATGTCGGATGGCGCGGGGGCGAGAGGGGTGGAAGGAGCGGGGAGGGTGAAGGTGAAGGTGTGTATGGTGCTGGCGGGCTGGAGCGTGGAGGCGATGATTTCGACCTCGCGCGTGAAGGACAGCTGGGAGGGGGGTGAGCAGGGGAGGGGAGGGGGAGGGAGGGCAGCACCTTGAGCGCCTTGGACAGCATTTTGCCGACCTCGGCCTTGGAGAGCGCGCCGGCGCCCTTGAGGAGCTCGGTGGACTCGCCCTTTGTGTTCTTCTTCTTCTTCTTGCCGCCGCCAGCCCCGGGGGAGATGGTGCTGCCGAGGACCTCTGGTCGCCACCAGCGGGCGACGGCGCCCTCCGAGTGGTGGAGGCCGAGGACGGCATCGGGGTCTGCGAGGGTCCAGGTGTGGGGGCTCTTCGGGAGGCCGGAGACGAGGTAGAGGGAGGTGAGGGGGAGGGTGGGGACGTGCTGGGTGGGCGAGTTGGGGGCGGAGCGGGAGGAGAGGATGGAGGACCTGTTCGAGGCGGGGATGGGCTCCATCGACTTTGCGTGGGCGATGCCGAGCACGCGCGACGCCTTGTCGGTCTCGGACGGGGGCGAGACGGTGATGTAGTCGAGCTCGTCCGCGAGCCCAGCACTCATCTTAGCTGGAGAAAAACAGAGGGCGGGTAGCAGTATCCAGGGACCCGCTCGCTTGCACCGTCGCCGACAGCACCTGCCGTCCGAGCCAGGTCCGCCCTGGCCCCACCACCGCGTATCCCCTCACATGCCCCGGCTCGACACACACGAACCGCGCCCAGCCCTCGTCGAGGTCGCCCACCGCCCCCTGCGGGTTCCACACCACGACGTCCTTGAAGCCCTCCACCGCGATCGCCACCCCACCCCCCGGCCATCGCACCTCGTACCTCCCCGACCCGCCCTCGTACACGGAGTCGGTGTACGCCCGCACGTCCACCCCCGCCCGCGTCTCCGTCCTCGCCGTGTTCCGCCCCTCCTCCGTCGCCGCCGTCTTGTCGTAGTACGTCGTGTTCTCCAGCGGGTACACGAGCACCTCGTTCGCCGGCGCACGGATGTAGTTGTGCAGCAGCGCCTGGAACTCGAGCTCGTCCCCACCCGGCGCGGACGTGTTCGTCACATGCAGGTCCGTGCCCAGCTGGTGCTCCCCCAGCGTCACGACGTACACAAGCCGGAACGGCCGGTCGTACTGCGCCGCGATGCTCGGCGTCGGCGCCAGTGCTGCGCCATGGCACATCGCTGAGCATCGTCCAACACACAGCGGGGAGATCGCTCACTCAGACGGACAGACACCCCAGACGGATCGTCCGCGACGACGCCGTCAAACGTCCACGCCTGGCTCCTCGCAAACCCGTGCTGGCTCAGACGGGAGTGCTCGGGGTGGCTGGGCGGCCCAAAGCACGGAAAGACGATCGGAATGCCCCCCCGGACGGGCCTCGAGCCATCGAGCGCGGCCGTGGAGGAGACGAAGAGGCGTTCGACGGGCGTGGGCGTGCCCGCCTTCCAGGAGACGACGGTGGCGCCGTAGAGGAGCAGCTCGGCGGAGGCACCCTAGAGAGCGACGTTGGTCCGGGGACGAGCACTGTAGTATCTAGCTACCTTTGCGTGTTCGAGGACGATCCGTCCATCAGCTCGTTCTTGCACGGGCATCCCCCTCTGGTGGCTGAGCGCTGAGCGTGTGGCGCGCCCAGAACTCGGTTGCTCGTCCACCACCGCCATCATCACCATGGACCCGTCCCTCCACCTGGAAGACGTCAGATTTCCACCACGGTCCTGCGTCCAGTTGCTCATCAGCTCCCCAGATCGCTCCGATTGCCGTCCTCATGGACGAGCTGCGCTCGGAAGACGTCCAGCTGAGACTCAACGCCATCCACAGCATACCCACGATAGCCCTCGCGCTGGGCCCAGATCGCGCCCGAGACGAGCTCATTCCCTTCCTTCAAGACTCCGTCGATGACGAGGACGAGGTGTTGTTGGCCCTGGCAGAGGAGCTCGGTCGAGATTTCGAGGAGTACATCGGCGGACCCCCCCACGCTCACGTCCTATTGGGCCCCTTGGAGAACCTCTCCGCCGTGGAGGAAACGTTGGTGAGAGACAAGGTATCTCCCCATCGCGCCCCCACCGCTGTCCTCTTCCTCATCCTCTTGTCACAAGGCCGCAGAATCCATCTCAAAAATAGCTGCCGTCCTGTCGACCGCCCAGGTGGAAGAGCACTACGTCCCCCTCTTGAAACGCTTGTCCCAGGGCGAGTGGTTCACCTCGCGGACTTCCTCCGCTGCACTCTATCCGCCCGTCTACCCCAAAGTCTCCCCTACCATCCAGGACGAGCTGCGGAAAGCGTTCGCCGCCCTCGGAGCCGACGATACGCCCATGGTTCGACGCGCCGCCGCTCGGTGGCTTGGTGTGCGTGTCACCTTGTCCACGTCCTTTGCGCCCACTCACTCTCGTCTTCACATAGCCATTGGTCAAGAACCTCTCCAAGCAGCACGTGCTCTCGGATGGTCTCCCAGTCTATCGCAGGCTTCAGTCGGATGATCAGGATTCCGTTCGCCTACTGACGGTCGAAGATCTCATCGTCATCGCCCAGCAGCTTACCCCTTCCGAGGTGAAAGAACAACTCTTGAAACAAATAAGACATAGCGTCGCCGATAAGAGCTGGAGAGTACGGTACATGGCTGCGACGCACTTTAACGAGGTCTGTCACGATCACGATGGCCTGGTGACGAGTGATAAACGGGTGCCCCTTAGCTCGCCGAGGCGGTCGGCACCGAGTTGGTTAGGGAGGAACTAATCGGACAGTATGTGCAACTCTTGAAAGACAACGAGGCAGAAGTGCGGACCGCCGCTGCTGGTCAGATCCCGGGTGCGGCCACCTTTTACATTTTATGCATATCCTTGGTGTCGATTTATAAATAAAAAAAATAACAATCCACAGGGTTCTCCAAGCTCGTCGAACGAGAGGTCATCTTGGCACGCATTGTACCTTGCGTCCGTGACTTGTCGCACGATACGTCCCAACACGTTAGAGCCGCTCTCGCGAACCATATCAGTGGACTGGCCCCACTTGTCGGTCGCGAAGCAACCGTCGAACACTTGCTCCCCTTATTCCTTCATTTGTTAAAGGACGAGTTTCCTGAGGTCCGGCTGAATGTTATCAGCAAATTAGAAACGGTCAACGGTGGTATGAAGAATTCTGGCAACATAGACGAGCGTTCTAACTCGACCCGGATGTCTTTTAGTGATCGACATCGAACTCTTGTCGGACAGTCTCTTGCCTGCTATCATCGAATTAGCGGAAGACAAGTCATGGCGCGTTCGGCAAGCGATCATCGAGTACATCCCTCTTCTTGCGACACAGTTAGGGAAACCATTTTTTGACGAACAACTTGGGAATCTCTGCATGTCTTGGCTGGGGGACACCGTGTTCAGCATCCGTGAAGCTGCTACCATAAACCTCAAGAAACTGACAGAAGTTTTCGGCGTTGAGTGGGCCAAGGTTGCCATCGTTCCCAAGGTCGTGGGCATGGGTCAGCATCCCAACTACTTGTATCGGATGACCACCGTTCAAGCTATCACGGTTCGTCAATGGCCACTCAAGTCCCCAATTTCGCTTACACGATCCTCAGACCATCTCACCCTCGCTGACATTGTCCATTATCCAAGCAGAGATCATAGCTCCTCTATTACAGCTCTCTGTTGATCCAATTCCCAACATACGGTTCAATGTTGCCAAAGCTTTGGAGGTGCTGGCAACCTCATTTGGGGGCACTCTTGAAGGTAGAGAATTTGTGAAGCAGAAAATTATTCCTGTCCTGGACCAACAGAAGAACGACGGAGATGCTGATGTTCGGTACTTCTCTGCACGTGCACTGCAAAAGGCGCTGTCAGTGCTAGAAAAGTCTGGTAGGTCCCCCCCCCTCGTCTCTGAATGGACCATGCTTACCTTGCTACGCAGGATAAAGTAGATGTGATTGGCGAAATAAGCGTAATACCCAACTACTTGTCCTATTCAGTTCATGGACAATCAGACAAAGAGTAATGAGTACTGTACCTCCCTTGCAATCTGACAAGTCCCAATCAAGTCTGTCAGGGTTGCTCTTTTTGTTTCAATGTCATTACTCCATACGGTGGACTTGCGGACAATGCGGTCGGTGCTGTAACTTTCAAGTGACGTTAAGCAACTACCCTTATTAGGACCACAATATTGATGTGCCCGACTTTTCATGGGAACCGACGGATGCCATATGGGGCACAATAGTGATTGAGATTGTACAAGAGTGATCTATGTTCCGCCAACCGCCAACAACGCTCCTCCCTCTCCTCCTGACTCTGCTGTTCATGGGCTGTGCCCTCTTACCGATGCTTGATGCACAAACGCTCTCTTGCACGTCACTGGCCACCTGGGTCCTTCTTTTATTCCCTTTTGTGAATGGGGTTTTCATACCTTTGAGCAACAATAACAGGATTTGCCCTCTAAATGAATTCTGGTATGAACCGGTTCAAACATGCATACCTCTTGGCAAGCAGTCGTTTCAGAACGTTCCTCCGTAAGCTGCACCGCTTTTGCAGTAACTTGGTCACTGATCGACATCCCTGTAGTGACGACATAGTGTGCCCTTCCCAGGGGGGCTGGTATTGGTCTAGCAGTACGCATTTCGAATTGCTGAGCTTGTGTCAACAGCCTGTTATGCTTACATGATGGGTAGAACACACGCACTGTTTGCCTTCAAGTCCTGTCTCTGATCCTGTGTCATGTCCCATCTACAGCACATGGGACATAGCGACGACTAGGTGTATCCGAGTCGGATATACCCAGCGCTCCACCGCGTGTGATGCCGCAGAATGTGCTGCCTCCCCATCGCGGCGCTCGCCACCTAGGCCACCTTTGCCGTCTCCATCTCCGGGGCAATCTTCGCGACGGCACAGCCTCGCATCGCGGACCGCCAGCCTGTGTCTTGCAGGACTTGACGCATGCCCCATCTTGAGGCCCGGGGATCTGAGCGACTATGAGTGTGTTGATCCAAAATATGATTTACAGCACTGCGGAGGTTGCTCGATGGACGGTCGGGGAGAAGACTGCACGTCCATCAGAGGGGTGCGGAACGTCGAATGCACAAGGGCGCGTTGTTTTGGTTCGTACATCCGCCACAGTCCGTGATACATTCTAAACCAGTCTAGTGTTGACCTGTACCGCTGGATATGTTCCAAGCACCGATCGAAGGAGCTGTGTCAGACTATAACCTTTGTGTTGTCATTCGCTCGTGCTTCATTTGAATCCGGCAACCCTCATCCTGTGACATTGATTGCAATTTATGCGGTAGTCCCAGTGGCTGCAATACTGACGCTGAAACAGCACCACTCACCGGTTTTCCCTTCCGTCTGCACTCGAGCTGCCTTTGGGTCAATTGCTTACCTCGCACCTTGTCGTCCGACTTTCAACTATCCCAACTCCGATCGGCGACTTTATCGCGTCTACCTCTCACTAGACTTGTCTGGCTCATGGTTTGTTGATTGTTGCGCGAAAATCAGACGACATAAGTATGCAAACGCAGTGGCTAGAAGTTGGGCGACTTTACTCTTCATCCACCCACTGGTCCGAGTTTCGGGGACTAGGCGAACGTGCACCTCTGGAAGTACCCAAAGAGGCCAGAATGCTGGCGAACGACGAGAGAGAAACTGCGAGCGCGACCACCATACCCTTGACTTGTAGACGCCTACGCCATGGTGTCGGAGAGGAACAGATCCACGACGGAAACTACAACGCCGCAGCAAGTATGTATGCTGTTGCGGTCATATTCAACGTAGTGCGAATAATGACGGTGCCGGCTGACCGAATGTAGTCGTTGAATGTTTCCGGGATGAGGGTTGAATGTCAGGTCTGGCCAGGCCTAGTAGATAGGCAAATACGTATACGGTTTGCTGGCCACGCTCGATGCCGTCTGTGCTCGTGGACCTGGGCGAGGGCGAGGCTCCAAGACGCTACGCCGGACTCTCTGCGGGTCGAGAGGTAAATGGACGCGAGTACGCGCAGAGGTGGCTGTGTTCGGTATATGCCGGACGGACACTAGATTGACTTGCTCATCCGACTCTGCACTCGACGAGACGTTGAGAAAACGTCGCGAAACGCTGATCCACGGTCCCAGCCATGGTGAGTGAGCATCCTCGGACACCTCAGCATCCATACTGCCAGTCTCGCGGCAAACCTCGGCTCGCGAGCGCTGGATGCGATGCTGCAAGTCCAGATGTCTTGCCCTTCTGACCAGTCTTCCAGGCTGATAACTCGGCGCCCGTTACCCTGCGCACGCGCAAGTTCATCACCAACCGTCTTCTCTCTCGCAGACAATTCGTCCTCGATATTCTCCACCCATCCCGCCCGAATGTCCCCAAATCCGAACTCCAGGGGAAGCTGGCTACCTTGTACAAGGCCGACAAGGATCGTGTCGTCCTCTTCGGTCTGCGGACACACTTTGGTGGTGGAAGAAGTACTGGCTTTGCCCTCATCTACGACGACGAGGCTTCACAAAAGAAGTTTGAGCCCAAGTATCGCTTGATCAGGGTGGGTGCATCCCTCCGCACGCCGTCTGCACGCCTCATCCCGTAATTCTCAGAATGGCATCGCGCCCAAGGTCGAGAGACCGTCTCGCAAACTACGGCACGAAAGGAAAAACCGTGCGAAGAAGGTCGGTCGTCCACAGGCTGCCGTCCCTACGAGCTCACAATGTTGCATCAGGTTCGGGGAACCAAAAAGTCCAAGGCCGCAGAGCCTCCCAAGAAGGGAAAGTAGCGGTTCCGTGTCGAGGATGGGCTCTCCACTTCCTTTCCTACTTGGTCACACATTATCGTCCTTGAGCATCTCTGGCAACAATAGTCAAGTTGTATGCAAGGCATATGTACTTTGTCCTCCACGCACCCGCGGCTCGTGTGCCCACGCAAACAGCGTTTCATTAGCGCGCCAGATCTAAGTGTATTACAACTGTCGTTGGATATGATGGGTATCGTGTGAGAGTGACCAGAGTTGTGCACCAGACGGCGAACGACGACAGCCTAGAAGCCCAATTTCTTGTGTATGATATCTGGATCCTCTTGATACTCCTCCGCCGAGACCCACATCTGCAACGAAACGAGAATGTGAGCGGTGTGCTCGAGTCCGCCGTCCAGGTGCCAAACCTTTTTAAAAGTACCCAGCCCAGCGAGGATGGAACCGCCTATCCAAGTGGAATACTTGCGTTCCGGTGGGGCGTAGATTTTAATCTTGACGTCCTTGAGAGCCAACTTTTTGACTTCATTGAGGAGCCGATCACCAAAGCCTGCGATAGCAAACACGCCCGAGTGAAGCTCCATCCAGTCGAGTGAGTCGCGACGCAGCTTGCCTTTACATAATGTACTACCCCCACTTAGGACGATGTTCGAAAAGAGACTCTTGCGCAGATCCAGATCGACCCTGTTGATGGAATCGACCACGACTTGGTGGACCCCGGCGTATTCCTGTCCGATGAGCTCAGGGTTGAACAGGATTTCTGGGGCCCGGAATCGTTCAGAGCCGAGCTGGCGCACCATCAGGCTCGGATCGTCATCCAGAGCGCGTGATCTCACCTGAACCACGTTTCCGTCCGGTAATCGAAACTCCTCTGGTCGCCCGATGGTGTCCTTTTCCTCCTTGGAGGGATTCAATGCGACATAGCAGCACTTTTCCTTGATTATCCGCACGACTTCTCGCTCGGCGGTTGTATGGAGATGGTGGCCAGACTTTCTGAGAAGCAACTGCAGGTGGTCGGTGACGTCTCTGGAAAGCAGGGTGGACACATGGCTGTGCGATCGGGCAGAACTGTACACACCTGCCTGCGACGTCCACTCGACGGATTGCATGAGGCATCGAAAATCCTTCGAATACGGGCACAGCGTGAGTGACACCATCGCCAGAGTCCAGAACGATGCCCGTCGTTCGCCCGGAGGAGTAGCTTCGTCGTCGGGTGGTCAGTGGTGAGCGATGGCTCGAATGGTGAGCTTACAGCGACAAGACGGCCTGGACGGAGAGGAAGAGTGCGGGGACGTTGAAGGTGTCGAAAAAGATTTGAGCCGCCACGTCGCGATTGCTTCGAGGATTCAACGGGGCTTCGGTCAAGAGCACGGGATGCTGCAAGGCGAGCGTGTGAGGTGGTGAGAGGGCCGTGCGAGCACGCATCCCACCTCTTCGCTGAGCGTGCCGAGCTCCTCGGCATATATCCAACTCCAGATGCGTTCCATGTCGTCCCAGTCGGTGACGATGCCATGCTCCATGGGATACTTGATCTTGAGGAGGCCACGAAACTCTTGGGCCCGACGGCCGATGAAGACGTCGCCCTCGAGCGCACCCGCCATGACTCGGACGTGTTTTGGGCGACCGACGCTGGATGCGGGGTGTGGAGTGTGTGGAGCGGCATGGGAAGGAAGACGGGGACATACAAGGACGGGAAGAAGCATTTTGGATGATCTTGGCCAGCAAAGCCCGCCTTGATAGTGCCTGAGCCCTGGGGAGAACGAGGTGAGCACGCGGAGGCGGCGGTGGGCGAGTGGAGCAAACGTTGTCGATCACGACCGGCTGGTTGGTCAAGACGTCTTCGTACTCGGCCATCTCTCGCGGACGGGGCGCTCGCCTGGTCGGGGACGACTATCGGAGGGGTGGCGACGAGGTCGAGCCAAGGGTGCGACGCGCCACCCAAAGCGGGACACGCCTGTTGGAAGCGTCATGCCACGAGCGCGTACGGCTGCCATTTTCCTGTTCTGCCTCTTTGCGTTGCATGTCGTGCGTAGCCAAGCCGTGTCTCGGTGCGCGGACGACTCGAACTTGACCGCCAGATGCCAGCCCGGGCGAGCATGAGCAAGTGGGAGGTGGCCAACTTTTGCAAATGTGAGTCCCATGCTGGCTGGGGCGAGACGGTCGAACGAGGTGGACGCAGGCATCTGTTTCCAATCCAACTACTCGATCCTGCAAATTCACGCGGCAGACGACCCGTCGAAGCCGTGTCTGTCCTGTACGAAGCAGTGGTGTCTGGACCGGCAGCTGGCGATTTGTGACGGGGCGTCTCTCGGGGACACAGATCCTGATACGGCGACGGGCAAGGAAGGTGATGTCGAAGCGAGATGTTTCCGTCAGCCTCGATGTTTTGGCGTTTGTGACGAGTGCTGATATGATCTGACTTAGAGCGCGATTCGCCCAGGGACCAGCTAGTGGTCACCCTGTTTCTCCTGACTGTTTTCGGCTTGGTGTTGGGTGCCGGGATCAAGAAGCGCATGGTGAGGGCAGGGATGGACCCCAACATGCCGTGGCTCGCGGGCAGGCGGTGGTGGGAGGTGTGCCCTCTCTGTCCGTCATATGAAATGGATCTCAGCCATGTCTAGGAGTGGATGCCCCACCGCCACTTGGAGGAGTACGGCCTCGGGGAACGGCGTCTGGACGAGCGGGGAGAGTACAGGCCCGTGTCTGCGTAGGGACGCGTGGCGGATATCAGTCCGGGGCGAGGCGAGGAATAAACGAGGTCGATACGTGAGAGCGTGGCCGTCCCAACTCTCTACTGTACCGTCGACATGGGTTCGCTTTGCTCGAGACCGGGGACACACTCGGGCGGCCACCAGGTGCTCGGGCGGGGTGCGGACGCGCACCGGAGCCAGAGCACGACCGACGCCCGCGCAGCAGCAGCAGAAGCGGCGGAGAGGAGGCTGAGGACGGCAAGTGGTGCTCGCCCGCTCGCCCTTCGCGAGACGATTCACGCTGGGACAGGCACAAGCACGCGGGACGCATGCGTCGAACCCGAAGCGGGGCCAGCTCGCGGGCCAGCTCGAGGCGTCCAAGGGCACGAAACCGGTGCCCGCGGCGAGGGAGGAGGAGCGCCTTGTGGTGAGTGGGGACTGGCCGCCGCGCCCGCTGTCCGTTCACCGCGCACGCAGTGGGACTGAGATTGTCGTCGGCACCGTTGATTATCGGGGGGGACACGTTTATTTAATGTGCGAATACCACGTCGAGTTGAGCGAGTCGTGCCATGGCCTCTGCGTGGCAGCGCGTCCTCTGGGAGCGGCCCCCCCGCCCGGACAACTTTGTCCCGCCCGACGCCTTCCTGTCCGCCCTGCGCCGAAACCGTCCGTCGTCCCGCGTTGTGCGAGCCCGGTGCTGACCCGCCCCCAGCCAGCCTCACGCCGTACCGCTACTGGCCCCTCGTCGCCCTCTGCTGCGCGATCACCCAGCATCTCGGCACGGTCGCCATCTTCCTCGCGATCTTCGTCAGGCTAAACCAACGCTCCCTGGACGCTCGCGTGCTGCTCTGGACGTCCGTCGCCTGCTCTGCGCTCGGATACGGCACATGGGCGATCTCTCCGTCCCGCGTCCCCGCCCGCTCGCCGACGCCGTCCCCGGGCTCGAAGGCGTTCAAGTCCTCCTCCCTCGTCTTCCTCGCCCTCCTCGGCCTGGCCCCCGTCCTGCGCACCCTGACTGCCGCCACGTCGTCGGACTCCATCTGGGCCCTGTCCGCGTGCCTCTTCCTTCTCAACACACTCCTGGCCGACTACGGCTGTGCAGAGCCCGGGCCGTTCACCCAGGAAAGGTGCCCATCCTGCTCTTCTCGCACAAAAAAAGACGAGGCGTTCTCACAGTCGACAGGCTCACGTCCGTCTTGTCCATGAACGCGGCGATATCGTCGTCTGTCGTGCTCGCCTCGCGTCTGCCTGACGACCTGTCGGTGTGTTCTCTCGTTCTCTTTGCTGTGCAGCTCTTCGCCCTGTTTCCTCTATTGCGTCATCGATTCTGGGTAAACCTTGTCCTCCGTCACACCGCGACGAGGCTGAGCGGATTCACAGGGCGTCTCGGCAGCGTTGCAAGCGTCGGTGACGTTATCCATCGCCGTCCTCTCCCTCGTCCTCGTCGCACCGCTGTCCGTGCCTGTCGCCGTCATGATGGCCAGCGTCTACGTCGCGGTGACGTTTGTTGCCCCCGGGGTGCTCCTCTGGGCACAAAAGTACAAAAAGCACGTCTCGCTTTCGGCACATCCTCTCCGTCCACTGACGCCCCGCCTAGCGAGATCAGGGGACCGTGGGACGTCGCCGTCCCAAGACTAAACTGGATCTAGCTGGTGTACCATCGATGGGAACGGGATCGCCACGGCCTTCCCCCAATGGACATCCTTTTGCATCCGTGCCACGTTCTGCGTGTTAAATTTCCGTCCGGGCTGCCTCGTCCGCGGCCCACGATGGCATGTCCGCACACGAGACCCTCCTGAGAGCGCGTCTGCGCGTCGTCACCGGCACATTTCCGAGCAGACGCGCAGGCGTTGGAACACGATATAGATACTTATTATTATTACATGCAACACTATATGTGACAGATGCGTTACAATAGATGAACACACACGCAGGTAGGGTTAATAAGACAGTGAGTCCGCGTCCAACCAAAGACGGAGTGGGCGATGCACAATAGGGTATCCTCTGTCGTCGGTTTTGGGTGTTTGGCCCTGTGGGCCAAGTCATTCCATGTCAGGGTCATCATTATGCAAACGTGGCCGCTTGGAGCTGGTAGCCACTCCCATTCCAATGCCTCTTGCTTCGAGCACCTCCATCGCCACCTTGGCCGCACCCTCGGACGACTTCTTTGTGCGTGTTCGCGTTCTCCGCAACGCCCCGAATGCTTGTGCTTTGATCACCGCCAGGGTGCCGGAAATGGGTGGAGCACTGGGGGAGGGAGACCGGGACTCTCTCTCGAGACCACGGCGCGGACGCAGCTTGGGGAGGTGAGCGTACGAGTTGGACTCGCCCTCGCTGCTCCCCCGTTCGTGCTGGGAGCCATTGTCGCTTCCGGAGAAATGGGGGACTGTGGGCAGGAGGGGACGCTCCGGACCCGAGTTGGCCCGCCTGGGGCCGATTCTGTACCGGACGCCGTCGCCGGCCAAGGAGATGTCGGCGGTTCCACCGTGGAGGGTGACCTCGGCGCCGTGGGCGCTCGAGTGTCTGCGATAGTCGAACTCGGATCTGTCCTGGCCGAGGGAGCCGTCTGGGGGAAAGGTGAACTGGAACGGTGACGTCAATGACGTGGTTGAGGAAGAGGGTGGCGTGGACGTGGTTGGAGAGATGGACCGGCTACCCGGGAAAAGGTACGGCGTTGTTTCGAGGTGATTCAGAGGTGTTTTCTGTTCGTCCACAAAAGGGCGGTTCACATACATATCAGGTGAGGTCAACGTGGGTGACCCTGATAAATGAGGTCAGGGAAGATAAGATTGGCTGTGGGACGGAGCTTTACCGCTGGCGGAAGAAGGCTGTGCGACGGTCTGAGCCCACGGTGGATCGCGGTTCATGGTCTGAACGGGATAAGGGTAGTACTTTGAAGCGCGGCTGGACGGCAATTGGTGGGGCGGTGCAGCGGAGGGGAGGTGATCGGGATCGACGGTGGGGTAGGACAGGGAGGGGGAGTGGGCGGGATAGGTGTTGCTCGGGCCGTATGCGCCGTTGCAGAGCGCGGGGGTGTCGTCGCTCGTCGGGAAGGCCATGGGGTCGTCGCTATAGTGGCTGGCGTGCGACGTGGGGAGGCGACTGGGGATGATGGCGGAGGTGTGTGCGGAAAAGGTAGCGGGGAGAGGGGGCAGGTCGTCAGACTCGGGCGCCTGGCCCGTCTTGCGCGCCTGCCAGAGTGCGCGCCAAAACTTTTCGCGTTCGCGCAGCTCGTGCTTGAGACGGGCATTGTCCTGCTTGAGCTCGGTGGCCTCCTGGCGGGCCTCGCGACACGAGTCCTGGAGCTGGAGGACGACGGACTCGAGCGAGGTGACTGGGGGGTGGATGAGCGGGGGCGTGGGGGGACACGGGGGGCTGACCTGTCTCCTCGAGGGTGGCGATGTAGTTGGCGCGCCTGAGGGCGGGATGAGGGGCGGGGCGGGGCGGGGAGGGGGAGGGGAGATCACCTCTGGCGGAAGGCGGCCTGGGCGTCCGCGTTCTTCTTCTTGCGGAGGGCGATGTCGGAGAGGCGGGCGACGGGGTCGTCGATGTCGGGCTTGAAGTCGGACTTGTCGTCCGGGGGGGAGTGGGGGTCGAGTTTGTTGGGCATGGGGACGAGGAGGGGGACGGGGAGAGGCGGTTTAAAACGGCATGGAAAAAAAGAATTCGAATCAGGGCACGAGGAGAGGGCCGCGGTGTGATCGAGTTAAGCGAGCGCATTTACAATCCCGTCCGCGCAGCGCTGTGGGCTGGATCTGCATTCATTCCGATGCGATCTCCTCCTCGCCCTCCATGTCCACCACCTCCACCGTCGTCCCGTCCCCGTCCAGCACGCACACCACCCGCCGCCCCGCCCGCCCGTTCACCGCGACCGTCGCCCCCCCGCCCCACCCGCCCACCCGCCGCGACCTGCCGACCGGAATCGCCCTGGCCCGGACCTGGTCCCGTCAGTACGCCCCCGCACGCGCGACAACACGAGACTGACATGCCCCCCTCGCCATCTCTCCACCACCTCCGCCATCATATCGCGGCGCGCGGGACCGCTTACGTGTCCTCTTCCCACTCCGTCGTACCCTAGTCCCGTGTAGTCGACCGTGCCGACCACGATCGCATCTGGCTCAACTCGGCTCATTGCGTCCAATCGCGAGGCGTGCCTTCCTTACCGTCGCTCTCCTTGTCCCGGTACACGACAACGAGCGTCTCGTCGTCAAAGAACTCGGCGTCCAGCACGTCCACCTCGGCCCCGCCCACCGCGCTCTCCATCAGCGCAGCCTCCGTCTCGTCGTGCACCCCCGCCACGTACCGTCCATACGGCATTCGGCTCACACACACTTTTTTTGTACATATTCAGTCCACAGAGGCGATGAACCCATGTCACTCACACAGCGCTTGTCCGTCCAAACTCACATGGACGGCTAGATACTCCAGGTGCCGATCGGGCTATAGCAACCGAACTTAGGTCAATACCACCCCACCCCGATGGACATGCCCTTTACCTCGTTGCGACTGCAAACAACTCTCTGGCGCACAAATCGACATGCACCTCCATTGAGAACTTGCCCGACCTGCGCCGGAATCGCCCCACCGTCCACCGAGACCGTAGCAGATCGAGCAGCAGCACCAGACGCCGCTCCAAACACCCCTTGGCACCGTGTTGCTATCTCCTGTACCAGCCCGTCCAGATTCCTGTCCAGCCGGGAAAAATCGCTCGATGGCACTGTCTGAAACCATCAATCGACCGCATGTCTGCGTGCGAAATCCACCCCAAAGGAAAACCTACTGGCTGCCACGATGTTTGTGATGGGTCTTGCAACGCGGCGCGAGCCAACTCCATCACCTCGTCAAGCGCCTTACCGGAGCTTCTGGACGGTCCAAAGTATGAAAGATCTCCAGGATCGAATCGGGGAAGCGACCCCGTGAACCATTCGTCAATCTTGCTGCCCATGAGCCCGGATATTAAGTAGCCGTCGACTTCCAGGATGTCGTGATCTGGATTAGTGTGTGACTCCGCGCTCGGATTCGCGACGACCGTCTCTGTATACATCTCAGCCAGGAGGTCGACCCGAAAACGAGCGAATACGCGGCACAGACCGTGGCGAATGAACGACAAGAACTGCTTGAAGGCCCCAAGCTCCTTCCTTGCTTCAGCAGCCAGCCATGAGGAAACGAATATACCTCGCTCAATCATCCTCAAGCAACCACCAACTTCAGCCACATCCAGACCAAACAATCCAAACGCAGGCCTAGTTTGGAATCTAAGCCCACTACGTCACCGTGAATCGGACACCGCTCACATGTGTGACCATCCGAGAATTTCATCCAGGATGATGTGCAGCCTTTGCAAGGCAGGAGTAATCCGTCTGGATGCATAGTCACGCATCCTCGTCAGTGACTCCGTGACTGAGGAATCCCATTTTTGAAGTGTCTAAAGGGAATGTGAAGGGCGAAGATGGTGATCGAGCGATGCCTACTCGTTCGCTGTTTTGTTCACTGCTTGTAATGAAATCCGTGAGCCCCTCTGACCCAGACCCTGTCACAAGCAGGGTAGTGAGCTCTAGGACGACATTAGGGTTCTGATCTGTGCGGATGTGGGTGCGACCGAGCAACGGTACAGAATCCAAACACCTACGGTCGTACTGCTCCCTGAGCCTTCTCTCCAGCGCTTGCACCCACTTAACCCCGATGTCCCTAGCCCCCGTGAACGATTCCGAGCCAAACCAGCTTTCTCGAACCTCGTCGACGACGCGCATTATATACCACGTCAGTTCCCGCGCGGCAGACGAGAGCCGCGCAAAATCGCGCACTTTGGGTGTTGCGAGAAGCGGGATGTCGACCACGAGAGGCTGCATTCCCGTCGAGAGCAGGTCCGAATCAAGAGACTGCGGGTGGAGGAATATCAGCGGTTTACAGGGGTGTTTGAACAGTGTGGCAGATGGCAGCCCATCAGGCAGAGCCACAGATCCAAGGAAATAGCTTCCATCCAAGAAGCAATGAAGAACACCCCGCTCGTCGACCAGGATAAGCAGGCTGTCCTCGTCCTCTCCCTGTGCAAAGGACTCTGATTCTAGTGTTTTGTCATGAGTTCCATAATTTTGGCTAGAGGCAGCGATGGAGGCATCCTCTAGGCACGGGACCAAGGCCGGCCACAGTTTGATTACTTCTGGGGTCAACCGGTGCGAGGCAATCTGCGTCTGCGTCCCCTGAAAAGCGAACAGGTCGGTGGCGCTGGAAAAAGAGGTCAATGACATGTTGAGAATAGATCAGGCGAGCCCCACGTCATGTCTTCGCCGTCTTCCTTGAGATGATCGAGTAAAGGCAGCATTTTAAGAATAGACAGCGCAGAACCGGTCTGGACAATGACTGAGATCCCGTCAGCCCGTCAAAGACAGCGGCCTACTTTTACCCCGTCTCGTTTGAATATGTCTGGGATAACATCACCGGCGAGAGAGTGGTGGCCAGCGAACCACCAAACGCCTGCAATGGTCTGAACCGTCCGAGGGGCACTCTGGTGGAAAGGTACGGAGAGGAAGCGCTCGACACGCCCATCTTGAACGGAGTGGAGAGCGATGTGTGCGGAGTCACGAACAACTGCTATTGTCTGACCTGTGTATGCATGGCAATCATCGTCCAGGGTAAATGGGAGGACACCCACCGCTAGGACTCCAAACCAGAGCAGCAACCGTAGGCGCAGCGCCATCGTCTCCCCCGACATCTACCTCCCATTTCTTTGAGCCCTGTAGCTTCCAGAGGCTCAATTTATCGTGTCCGCCAAGTCTGGATATCAAGACGATCAGGTCCTTGTCCGGACAACATGCTGAGGGCAGCAGGCGACATGGCGAAGGCAACCGAAGAGTAGCCAGTGACGCGAACGCGTTGGCTTGCATCGCAACGAGTACGATCCAGTAGAAAACTTTGCGGACGCGAAGTCATCCAAACTTAATTACGGCGCGCTTCGCGGCGTAGGTTTCGGTGGCTCCGCGCCACGTGAAACGGTGCTTCGCTTCGCAGCTCTACCAGTACTTACTTATCTGCCCCGTCGCCCGCCAGACTGCGCCCTTGCTTTCCGTTTCCCCATTCCGCCGACCACATCGCCCTTTC
The DNA here is from genome assembly GCA_038089895.1 of Boletellus ananas. Classification (NCBI taxonomy): domain Eukaryota; kingdom Fungi; phylum Basidiomycota; class Agaricomycetes; order Boletales; family Boletaceae; genus Boletellus; species Boletellus ananas. The sequence continues at coordinate 354,112 of JBBPLS010000002.1, read as the reverse complement.
TCGCCCTGATGCCCTCACTGCGTGCTTTCCTAGTCGTGAGGTCTACCTCAAACGCGCTGGTTGTCTGAGATCTCGCCTTTGACCTTGGGCCCACGTCCGGTCCTTGGCTGGTAGTCATCCCAATCTTCCGTGGTTTGGCCGCCCTTTTCGCCAAGCGGATAGCAGCGTTGAGGCCAGCATTGTTTCCATGCTCTTTGTCCGCTTCCATGGACATTTTGCGTCGCTTTGCTTTGCGAGATAATCCTGCGTATTTATCTCTCTTTGGCTGAAAATACTACATCGTTGACCGCATGCTACGATACAAGCTTTGCACCGACCTTGGGAAGGTCTTCTGGCGTAGCTTTCTTCCTGTGCGTTGCAGAGGTCGTGGTGCCATGTTCGTGATATTGTTTGCTTACAGCTATGGATGGCAAGGGTATGATCCCGGTGAGTTTACATCCCGCAGCAAGATCATTTGTCGAACCTGCCGCTTTTGATCTTTCCTTCTCAGTCTGGAACCAGGTCCTCGCAGGTCTAGAGAAAATTTCACCTTCATGGTCGATCATGTTCTGGCTCTTTTTCAGTTCCATCTCCGCCCGCCGTATCTAAACGTGAACGTGAGAAGCCAACATAGTCATGATGGAATGGGATTCACTTGCTTCTCCTCCTTTTCTTCCTGGAGGATCGAAGCTATGTCTGATTTCAGGCTTACCATCTTCTTAGCCCACCGCGCGTGTACGTCTGCTGGAATAATTCTGTGTCTGATATTGTCTTCCCCGCTGCTATGCTTGATAACAGCCTTGAGCATTTTACGATCGCCCTCCCCGACCAAGGTGAGCGAACTGTTCGTTTCAGAGAGATATCTTCAAGGCATCAACGTCCACACGCACCGACCAGACTTTCCTGCTCTGGCCGTTCGACCAACACGATGAAGATACTGCGCTAATTGATTGGGCATGTCAAAGTTAATCACAGTCTCAATGCCCTTGATGTCAAGTCCACGAGAAGCCAGGTCTGTTGCCATGAGGAAGTTGACCTGACCGTCACGGAATAGGCGGAGTGCTTCAAGACGCTAGCAGCTTGTTCTGTCAATGTCCTGAGGGGGGCACAAATGACTCGCCTGTTCTTGTGAAAGATCACCGTGTAGTTCTTCGGCCTTCATACCGACAAGACCGAAAACAATGCGAATCTGGTGCGCAAGTTTCTTACTGCGGAAGAACACAAGGACGCCTTGCTTGAATGTTCTCTTACAGAGAGCTACGAGCAGAGCCGTCCGATCTGTTTCCTTCTCACTCCGAACACGCACGAACTCCTGGACGAGCCCCTTGGCAGTCATGTGCTTTGGATCGACGAACAGACGGACGGGCTTGTTCAACGACATCTTGACCAATTCATCGACAGAATCTGTCATGGTAGCAGAGAAAAGCATTGTCTGTCGTGATACAGGGCAAGCTTTGATGATTTCACCTAGCTCATCAGCAAAACCTTCCGAAAGCATACGATCGGCTTCATCGAGTACGAGTACATCGAGTGCATCGAGTGTGAATGAGAGAGAATTGCGAAGGTGATCGATGAGCCTCCCGGGTGTCGCAACCACAACATCTGGGAACGTTCGTAATGCTGTTTCCTGAGATTTCAAGGATAGGCCACCTAATATATCTCAATGAGCATAGTTCAAACGCGCGAGCCATAATTGCTGACCGGTTGCTAAGCAAAACCTAACGTCGGTATATGCAGCCAGCTTGGAGCTAACTTCAAAACATTGTACTGCGAGCTCTCTCGTAGGTACAAGAATGAGGCACCGTGTCGCAGCGGCATGTTTCCCTTTATCTCGGTAGAGGAGGCGTTCGAGCAAAGGAATGATGAATGCTGCTGTCTTGCCCGAGCCCGTCACAGCATTTCCAACGATATCTTTGCCCAGAAGCGCAACGGGGATGGTTGCGGCCTGAATTGGAGTAGGTGAGACGAATCCAAGGGTATTCAGCGCCCTTTGGATAGGACGCGATAGATTCATCGTCAAAAAAGAGGTATGGGCGGTCTGCTGGACTTCAGATGTAAAGAAGGCTGCCTTGCGATCTCGCTCTGCTTGGGTCTCAATGTCCGATTCGCCCAAGAATCCAGCGTCCTCTACACCATCGCTTCGGTCCCCCAGCTCGGAGTGCTCGTCGGAAGTCGCCAAAGGGTCCTCGTCTTCATCATGGGACCCATCTGCTCGCCGGGGAATACCCACTTCGCTTGAAGTATCATCATCACTCCCCATCCCGCTTTCTAGGAAGCTATCTTCATCGTTACTTCGTTTGCGTTTCACGTTGGCTTGCTTTAGCTTTCGCCTGTGGATGATATCTTCTATGGACACCGGATCCTGAAGGTAACCAACAAGGCAAACTTCAAACAAGGCGATATCGGAACAAAAAGAATGCATACGGGTTTGGCTACCTTTTCCACAACGTCCTTCAGTTGATCAGGCAGCAAAAGCTCTACGTACGGATCCTCTGACAGGTCAAAGTGAAAATCGGGATTAATGCGGTACTCTGCTTCTTCGTCTTGTCGCTTTTCATTGTGTTGCGACATGCGTCCTTCGTCGTCAGAGTCTATGGTCATAATGAAATCCATGGTGGTGGACAAAGCCACCAATCATGACATGACGCCACGAACACCGACCACTCAAACAAGGGCAAACATTTCCGCTCCTTTCAGTTTTAGTTGCCGATCACCTTTCCCGTCCGACTACCAATGGATGAGCAAAATTTGCAGGTGCCACCCGAACTAGGGCGTCTCTCCGCGTTCATCGACGCCCATACAGAATGTGTGACAGGGCCTAGCAGCGAGCTTCGCTCCATTGCGCTGTGTGCAACAAAACATATCTTTGACTGGGGTGAGATGGATTCCTTTGAACACTCGTCGAGAGTCCGATGATCAACTTTGTTTTAATCAGCCCTCGAGACAGAGGAATCTTCGAAACCGTATCTTGGGGCTTTATTGGCTACCCTCACGGAGACAGCTCCACCACAGACGAGGTCTCGTGCACGTAGTACTTCGACGACACAAAACCATAAATCGACGCACAAACGCCACAGGATAGTCAATACTCAAAAGACACCAGTTACATCCCTCTTCATCGATGGAATGAACGTCGATCAGATATGGCAGCAATTAGACCTGCGAGCGGCACGCGTGTGCGAGAACCTGCAGGTTCTGCAGGGCGATGACGAGGACGGGCGCACAGATTCGGAAGAAGATAGTGGTAACAATAAAAGTGAAGACGAAGACGAGGGTATAGGGATGGACATAGATGATGAGAGTCCTTGGGAAGGATTTAGTGGCGGGGACGACGATGATAGTTCGATCGCGGGAGGTGCTCTCGATCTTGAGGAAGAGATTTCTGAAGGTGAAAGTGAGGATGACGACGGACCTCCGAATTCGACGTCGGGCGCTCCTCGCCAACAAAAGCTAAGCTTATCAGGGCCACGCTTTCGTGGCTCAAGTCTCGACGACGGTTTTTTCGATCTCGCATCTTTCAATGCCGAAACAAGCGGAGAAGTGAAGGAGTTATCTAGAAGAAAGCGAGACCGTGATGCAGACGAAGATTCTGACTCTTCAGAAGAGTCCGAGGTAGACCTTTTTGGCTCGGTCGACGACTTGGAAACCGACGGTGCGAATGATGGTCTTGGTAAGTAGTTCAAGGATGAACGCCCTTGATGGTCACTCATCGTTGACAGACCTGTTTTATAATGATTTTTTCGAGCCTCTACCGGGAATACAGAATAAAAGTGTACGGCCATCGAAGGTTCGGTTTCATGAACGAGTATCTGTAAAGAAAATAAAGGCAGTTGGGAGGGGTATGCCAGTCTCCTCTATGGGCGAAGAGGACAGTGATGACGACGACGACGACGAATTTGACACTAACTAGGAAGTAATTCATTAGCTAGCTTGTGATGATGGCCTTGTGGCTAGTGGATCACGTGATATGTACCACCGCAGCGCGTTGCGTCGCCAAGTCCTCTCGAGTTTCCACCCCACCAGCGAGGATGTCCTTTTGGAAGCGCAAGGACAAGCCACTCATTCCGCCCGTCCAATCCGAGCTCGCACCTCCGCCTAGTGCGACTCGTGCTTCATCCCGCTCCGTCTCGCCTCTCCCAAGTTACCGTTCTAATGCCAACACGTACGTACCCAGCAGAGACGGTTCAGATCCCTATGATACCATGGGGAGGTCGAAGTCCCAGAGTGGGGGCAATGCTTATGAATCATCCGGCGTTAAATCAACCACTGGCGATGCTCAGTCTCAACTGGATCAGGCTCGTGGTGAGCTGTTTGCTGGCTATAAGCCGGAGAAGACAGGTTCTGGCCGTTTCTTTGATGGTCCCGGGATTGGGAAGGAGCCTCCTCCCGGAGAGGAAAACGAGGAAGATGTGGAGGGCATCAAGCAACAGACGAAGTCTCTCAAGCAAGATAGTGTCAAGTCGACTAGAGACGCACTCCAGATGGCTCGACAGGCCGAAGAAACTGCCAGGGGAACCTTGGGCCGCCTCGCAGATCAGTCTGGTACGCCCAACTTTTCTAGATGCCACCTGGTTTATAACCACGTCTACAGAAAAATTGGCGAACACTGAACGCCACCTCGACGTGTCCAGAACTCACACCCATCGAGCAGAAGATCAGATCGACGAACTCAAGAAGCTGAATAGGTCAATCTTTCGCCCCGCGATAACCTTTAACAAGGATGCCAAACGCGCTGCTCAAGAGGCTAAGATACAGCAACGTTACGAAGATGAAAAGCACGAACGAGAGAAGGCGATGATGGACATTAGGGACACTCACAACCGCCTTGGCCGGGCGGCTACATACGGGCAGCAAGATGATTCGGACGGGATTCAGACCGATGGAAGTGGATTCGGTAGTTCCAGGCTCCGAACTGCAGAACAGCTTGCAGCGAGAAAGGAACAGCGGAAACGGTACCAGTTTGAGGCAGGAGGTTCAGATGACGAGCTCGAGGACGAGCTAGATGACAACCTCGACGAGATCTCCAGGGTTACCAAGAGCTTAAAAGCCCTTGGGACAGCCATGGGACAGGAGCTTGACGTACAGAACAAGCGTCTTGACGTTATCGCGGATAAAGCGACGAATCTTGACAATGGTGTTTTCAGACAAACCGAAAGGGTAGGGTTCGAACGCTCGTTTTCAGGCTGGCACTCACTCGTCTCCAGCTCAAAAAGATCAAGTAGCCCACATCAGATATTCTTTGCTTTCATTACAGGGGACTGTTCCACTCGGGACCAGGGAGTCTCGGACTAGATACCTTTTCGTCGACAAGCAATCTTGACCACATCTGAACTGTTGTCCATTTTTTAACATGTGTCGATGAGAAATACAGACGAACTCGGAACTCATGCCAAAGTTTGGCATTGCTCGACCGTGAGTTCAACTAGTTTTGTAATACTGGCATGGCAACGTCGAGGGCGTACTAGAGCCTGCCGAGAAAGTTTACACCAGTTCGCTTTCCTGAACTGCCTCCACCCGATATTCGTACTGCCACGTTCCGTGTTGTAATATGCGCTCGTTCCACCCGCTGTCTCTCCTTTCAAGTGTTTTCCTGCTCTCGTGTCCCCATAGTCAAGCTCGGCACCTGTACAGACATGAAATGCCACATGCTCGGCACCAACGTCACGACGGTGACAGTTACAAAAGAGACGCGAACGCCGTCCTTACATACTTCAATGACGGGCAGTAAGTCTACCGACAGTAACTATCTGGACCAGAATCACTCGAATGAACTTTCAGAGGCGCATGTGGTGCCGACAACGGTCCAAACGATTTTGTGTGTGCTGTCAATTTGCAATCCTCTGGCGTTTTTAATCACTTACCGGCCAGATCGTCGCACTGAATTCTGCTGTAAGTTCGCCGGTAGACTCTCGGCTTGTGGTGCTGACCTGTTGCAGCAATATGATAGCGGTGCCCACTGCTTTGAGATGATCACAATTACTGTCGACGGGAAAGCGGCACAAGCCCAGATAACAGACGAGGTAAGCTTATTACCTTGCCAACTTGACGGGGCTCGTGTATATCACCGCCGTCAGTGTCCTAGCTGCGGCGTTGGCGACCTAGATCTTAGCCCAGGTCTTTTCCAGTTTTTTGCGCCGCTCAGCGAGGGAGAACTTCATGGGTCCTGGGACTATGATAGTGATATCCCAACACCGAGCTCGACATCACCAGCGCCGACTGCAAGTTCCACTACTACTATGGCCACCGTAACCTCGCCATCACTGGCCTTGTCGGCCACGACCACAAGTTCTACTGTTGTCTCATCTTCAACACTACCCATATCCACGATCCCTACAACCACGCCTCAGGACCCACAAGTCATTGAACAAATCAATCTTGCGTTGTTGGAGCTCAGTACACTGCTTCAGGTTTCGCTCAGTCTCTAGGGTTGCTATTTTTGACACTGGTTGGTCGGGACGTGATTTGTGCTTGACCTCCTGTATTACTGCCTCAGCGGTGGTGATGGGCATCCGGTCTACTCATTCATTTGCAATGGCTTCCTGAACAACCCGTAAAAATGTGTTTCTGTCTTCCTCACCCGGGTCACCCCTCCTTCCGGTCTTCCAAAGGTAGTAAAGTCCCCTGATGCTCTCCATGAGCGCTCTGTCCTCTGCTTCGTGTCGGTGACGTGGGTGAGGCTGGGAGAGTGGTTCCCCGTCGATCTTGGCTGCAATGGGAGTGACGATTGCTGCATCCATATGTTTGGCGGGTAACGGGGGTGTGATCAACTCGGAATCTGCCATGGTTTGTTCTGGAGAGACGGCGCTGTGTAATGAAGGGAACTCCAGGGGGTGTGGGCCATCGGGAACGGGAGGGCAAGCATCCTTTCTTGGGGATATCGCGGCGAGAAGATGTGCGAGCGTGTCCGGGGACGGGGCTCCTAGTTGAGGGCGAGAATGAAAAGTGTCTGTCGGTACGTCGATAACTAGATCACTTTGTAGCGGGAACGGGGAGGCAGATTCTTCGTCATTAAGATCAACGATCTGGAGTTTGCGATTGGTAGGTAGAGGGGAGGGTATCGTGGAGTCTGCGGAACCTGGGGAAGTCGCAAGGTCAGGTTGCACGACGCGTCAGGACGGGGACCACAACCTTGCACGGAAGCGTATTGTGCCCAGTACGCGTCTTCACCAGCGACATCCACACTATGCGATGGCGATGGCGAGGTCAGACCATGGCTTGTCTCTCCGTACGAGTCCCAGTAGGAGTCCTCGCTGTCGCCTTGGTCGACTAGGCCGGGGGACGGATGCGAGGGGGGATCCGAGCTGGCGACGAGTGACTCATGGGGAGTCGGGAAGGACGAAGATGGGAATGGCATCAACCGGAGGTCGTGATACTGCCAGGCGTGGGTGTCGTCCCAGTGGAAGAGCATGCGCAGTCCTTCCGGATCCGAGGATACCTGTACATGCGCAAAGGTAGATTCGGGGTCTGACGTGTAGCGCGTTGGATAACTGGTCTGATCAGACAAAGAGGGCAGGTGGTCGAGAAGACGGATGGCTTTGGCGTTGTCGGGAGATGGCCAGCACAGGTAGGCGACGGGAGAGGCGGGGGATATGTGGAGGAGGTGGTGTCGCTGCCGAAGGGGCGCGGACACGAGGTGTGGGGGGAGGGGGACGGAGAGGGGGGCGATGTACTGCAGGACGAGCTTGACGGCGTGCGCGGGGAGGGCGTGCATGGCTGACCCGGTTGGGCTGACCCGCCTGTGAATTTGGCCGCCAACCGCTTTCTCACCTCCACCACCACTCCGGCACTCCCGCCATGCGGCTCTCCGTTCTGCTTGCGTGTCTCGTGTTGCCTGTCCTCTCGGTTGCTCAGGTATGTCTCTCTTTCCCCACGCTTCGCCCCGTCACCCATACGCCTCTCCCAGTCGCAAGTATCTGCTCATGTCTGGAATGCTCCTTCCTAACCGTGCTCCAGTAACAGCTCGGCCACCATCACTTCGGCCCCAAGCTCAGCCAGCCAGTCGGGGTCTGCTTCCGGGAGTGGGTCTGCCACCGGGTCGGGCTCGACAAGCATCACAGGTAGCTCTGCTGGGAATGCGACTACCACCGGGAACGCAACCACCACCGCAACTTCCACCACCGTCCTTTCGACTGCTCCTTCGACTGTCGCCGGCGCGGACGGCCCAAACGGCGCCGCTCCAAGTCCAGGTCAGTCTGCGCCCGGTGGCATATATGGCCCGCCAGACGGCTACATTGCTGCTGCGGAGGCACTTCGGAGCGCCGGGATGCTTGGGCTTGTCGGGTTCGCCCTGGGGGGAGCCATGGCCCTTGCTTGATTCTAGCTTGGTCTCTGGACTTTGCGTGCGATATTCTCCTCTTTGGACTGGTCACAGGTTTACTGGTGGACCTTGTTGATTCGTGCTGGGTTTGCAGGCGCTTATATGTTCATTTGATATCGTATCTACTTCCCCTCATTGACGCTTTCCCCTCTATCTTAGCGGACTTTGCTGCAACGACTACCATTCTACTCGTAATAGTTGGTATACAATGTAAAGCACAGCATCTCATAGACCTCGCCGTTGAACGTTATGTTGAACTTGAACCGGTCAAATACTTGCATTGGACTGCAATGCGGAGTCTCCGTCCGGTCTTTCGGTCCCCGGGCTCATTCCGGTGTCCCACCCAGCGTTTTACCACTCTGTCACTTCCCCACTGCCCACGGATGCCCCAATCACAGTCGGCTGCGAAAAGGCAGAAGATGGACGTCGCGGTTCGCTGATGCTGCTATGCTCGCGCTCTGTGTCACACTCATCCATCAGGTGCAGACGATAGGGACCCACGACGGGACTTTTCACTGTGACGAAGCATTGGCTGTCTTTCTCCTGCGCCTCACGGGAACATATCACGCTGCGGGTACCCATACATGAAATGTTTTTGCCGTCCCGCTCTCAACGGCCTTGCAGACGTGAAACGCAGCAGGGACCCTGTCGTTCTAGACGCATGCGACATCGTCGTCGATGTCGGTGCAGTGTACGACGAGAGCAAGCAACGATTTGACCACCACCAGAGGGGATTCCAGGAGACATTCGGCAATGGATTTACGACCAAATTGTCATCTGCCGGACTCATTTACAAGTATGTGGAACGTCTCCTCCCACCAACTGAGTCCCTGAATCATCGATGTAGGCATTTTGGGAAAGAAGTTATCGCTACTCAAACTGGTGTTGAGATCGACCATCCTAGCGTGCACGTACTTTGGTTGAAAGTATACAAAGTGAGTCCTAGTATCGCATCACCCTTCGCCTGGTGACTCATGGTCACGACAGGAGTTTATTGAAGCTATAGACGCCATCGACAATGGAATACCACAGTATTCCTCCCAGGAACAACCAAGATACAGCAATCGGACCGATCTATCAAGTAGAGTCAGCTGGCTCAACCCTCGATGGAATGAACCAATCAACCCTCAAGTCGTCGAGGTGCGCTGGTGCAGATGTCCTTGCACTCTTTTCCCTCCTGATCTGCTGACAGTCGAGCTTCACCAACGCCTCGCGACTTGCCGGCGAAGAGTTTCTCGGGAGACTGAAGTATTATGCAGAGGCTTGGTTGCCTGCGCGAGAAATAGTCCTTTCTGCGTTCTTAGCGCGGCACAATGAAGATCCAAGTGGCAGCATCCTTCTGTTTCAACGGTTTGTCCCTTGGAAGGTGGGCTTCGCGCTGCGTGCAGTCGCAAATTTTTTGTTCATAGATGGTGCAGGATCATATCTACCAGCTTGAAGCAGAACATGGGATCACAGAAGAAGATCTTCCGCTGTATGTTGTTTACCCTGACGACACCAGTGCGACTTGGCGCGTTCAGGCTATTCCTGCCGCTCCCGATAGCTTTGTTAGCCGTAAGGCGCTTCCTGAGGAATGGAGGGGCCACCGCGACGATAAGCTATCCAAGCTGACTGGAGTCAATGACTGTATCTTCGTGCATGCCTCGGGGTTTGTGGGAGGCAAGTGTTCGCATTCGGTTGTTTACATCGAGTGTGCCTGATTCTGAAATACAGGGAATAAGACGCGAGAGGGCGCTCTCAGCCTCGCGAGACTTTCATTGAAATATGTATAACACTTGCGGCAGTGAATGATGATGGCATGTATCCCCTTCAATTGTGACAACCAGTGCAATTCGACTTGGCGGCGCGTACCGCTCGACTTGCTGGATACACATGTTGCGATAACCGGTCTAGGCTTGACGAGAATGTGGAAAGTACTTGGTCGCGTGGCCTCCATTCATGGCACACATGTACTCTAGGCTATGGTTTTTGGATTACCTCGTGTTCTTCGCATGGACATCACGACCGTACCACGACGTACGAGACCTTCAATAACGCGGGCTCACACTCTCCGCCTTGTCTCCCGTAGCCATTGACTTACACTTATTCCAACCCTCCCGGAAGATTTCTACGAATGCCTTATATCAAGACGCATTACCACCCATTTCTTTTCGTTGTCATCACGATTTGTGCGATGGCTGAGCTGGGGCTCACGGCTTTCTTGATCAGTGCGGGAAACGAGAATCACAACTGGCCTAGTGCTCGCTATCATTCATTGTGCGTACCTCCGAGTGTGGTCGTAAAGTGTTATTGATGACTTAGGCTAGACTGATTCTTTTTGAATTCAATGCTGTCTGGACGACGATGTTTGGGACGGCTTACCTGCTCTGGATAGTGGACGGTGCTGTGCACCTGCTTGCTAGCATAGCGAGCTCCATCGTCTGGCTAGTCATCACCACAATACTCTGGGTAAGCGCACGCGCTGGTAAGACACAACTAGTGTTCACAAGGATGCGCAGGGAGTTGCTGCGGGCATGATGCACAGCACGCGGAGAGGAGGGAACTGCAATTGGATATCAAACTCCTCTGGGTTCGTGAACGCAAGCTCGCCCTGCTCCCAGGCCCAGGATCTGAGCAGCGTCACCAGGTGCAGAGAAAGCCTTACAGTGGAGGCGGTGGGGTGGGTGGAGTTCGGATTGTGCACTCTGACCCTGCTCGCGACGTGCATGTGGTTGCGGGCGAGCAAGCGAAGCTACGTGAGTGAATCTCGCAGACCGGCATGATCATAAATGTGAGGATTGATTGTGGGTTGAACTGTAACAACAGCATTCTAGCTTCTATGTGTAGCTCGCTCGGAGGCATGGATGGATGTACCTACGACATCCTACTAGTCATTCCCTAGTAAACCATATGTTATCTGATCAGCTCGGTGTTGCCGGCGGACAGCTTGCTGAAAACAGGGAACGAAGCAAGTGGGACAGATACGACAACCGAGGGCACAGAATAGGTAATGCCAGCGACAACACATTGTATCAGTCCCTGGTCCCTTGCATTCGCATGGCGCAAGGGTGTGCGTTATCTTCTATCCTGGACTCAGTCAGGATGAAGACCCGCTTGGCCCACGTCGTCACGCTGGTCTCTGCTTGTGACAACTTTCAACGATCTTTTCCTGATCTGGAATGCTTCCAGTTGTTTCAGCTGGGCGATAAAACGTCGACATGCACGGCGCAGTCTCGCCAGGCCATTCGCCAGACATCTCTGCAGGCGGCAGCACACCGACACAGGATCCATTCGACATGGAAAGCGTCACAGCCAGCAGCCTCGCTGCCTCGCCCCAACGCGGACTCGACCCAGATGACCCAGTCCCGACGGGCGGCCAAATAATACCTCCATCTAAAGCAATGTTTGTACGGGCCCTCGCACTTTTGTGTGCTTGCTCCTTGAGCGTCGGAAGTCATTAGTTTCGTATACCGCTTTCGTTTGTGAAACTCTCAGCTCACGCTGAATAGCGCATCATATACTCTCGCCCCCCTCAAGTCGCAGCTGTCTCGGGAACTCGGAACCTCTAATACTGAATTCAGCCTCTTGATCTCCGCTTTCAGCCTAAACAGCACTTGGACTCCCCTCGTCGGGGGAGTATTGGCCAGCAAACTTGGGACCACAGTCGCTAGTATTTTTGCAACTGGCGTGGTTTTCTTTGGTAAGCCCCATGCTACACGGTTGCGCCTGTGTCTCACCCAAAGCCACAGGCCAGGCGCTGCTTCTTGTTGGGGAGACACAGCAAAGTGTCCGTCTGATGACTCTCGGTTTGTTTGTCCACGGTTTTGGTCTAAGCCCGCTGGCAGTTATTCAAGAATCCATCATCGTGCGTTTCTTTCACTCGCACGGGCTAGGGCTGTCAATGGCCTTGGGTCTTGTCGCTGGAAAATTCGCGTCGTTCCTATCAGCACGTATAACTTATCCCCTCTCTGTCATCTATGGGCGCCACGCACCATTTTATGTGTCGACGGCACTGACGGGCTTCTCTTTCATCATCAATCTCGTCTACATGTTCGCATCCCACAGGCTGATCGTAGCATCTGGGACAACCCTCGAAGCTTCCGAGGTCCGTCATGAAGCTCGGCGGCGCGCTGTTTATAGCATACCTGAGGCAATGGCCCTCGAGAGGGTAGCCAAAAGGCGTCACGTAAGTCTGACGGAGGTACCGCTTCTTGGTGATGTATTCTGGGCGTGAGTCCAACCTTCCCTGACGTACACTGTTTTGACACCATGCAAGCTATATTGGTCTGAACGTGCTTTGCGGAGTGGTGTGGTCACCATTCACCCATCTGGCCGCGTAGGGACGACACTTCTATGGGCCTGGGATGTTGCTCATTCCCTTGCCAGGAACCTGCTTGAGAAGCGATATAATCTGAGTGAGGCGACTGCTAGTACACAAGCGTCATATCTTCTCGCTGGCAGTATAATTTTGTATCCAGCCGTGGGTTACTTGGCAATAGCCCCGGAAAATGACCGATTTTTTGATCTAGAGCGGATACCTGGTAGACCGCATCAATAACCCAAGAGCCACTATCCGGATGTTCATGCTTTCTTCATTACTGACTCTACTTTGTTACGCATGGCTGGCAGCTCCATCACAATGGACTACTAGCCCTTTGCCTGGAATTATATCTTTTGCTATCGGCATAGGATTTTCCCCGCGTGAGTTTCGCAGTACCATTGTGTGTTACCATGCTGACCGCCTGGAAGTCTTGCTGGTGGTCATCGTGCCCGCTATTGTCCCCCTGAAGTACGTTTCTACAACGCTTGGTGTACACAAGGCAGTGAGTACTACGAGGAACCACTGTACCCAGACGTTTACCCGCGTTCATTCAATAGTTGGAACACACCGGCTCTACCATATTCCAAACACTTGCTGGAATCTGGCTTGACAACGACAAGTCGGGATATGGACCGAAGCCACGCAAACGAGATGGCACGGTTGCCATTCAGCATCTTCTCCACGCATTTTTGTTTTTCAACGTTTTACAACTTATCAGCTTGCAAGGCCTGATGTACCTTAGTGAACGTCGAAAAGGAAGGGGTAGGCAACCCTATTGCCCAGAAGATTTGCTTCCCACTCCCAGCTCCGATCCCGACGCTTTTCGCATCCCCACACCGGTCGAGCGGTTTCCACTTCTGTCCCACTCGAGCGATGGCAGCATGGCAGGGCACCCTGCGCACAATGTTCGTAGGTGGTCCGAAAAATGTCGAGGTTATGTCTACACCTGGCTTTCTGTCATGCTCATCTGCATCGCGTGGCTTTTATTCTTGAGTTCTGCATGGTTACGATTACGCTCGAAGGAAGAGAGGGGTACACAGGGATCATGACATGGGCTCTATCTACAGCTGCATTGGAGTACTAGTGGGATGTCTTGTGTTGTGCTATCTTCGTTTAATGCTTACTAGCCAGTGACCCTTGTTCTTCCCAGCTTCTGTACAATCCGAAGATGCCGTGGTAGAGGCTGCATCCTTGAAGAGATCGGCCGATAATGGAGACATTAGGTCAACGTCCGATACAAGGGGTTGGTTGCATGATGCTTGCGCGTCCGTCCACCTTTCCTTCCCCCGGTCGATATCTGCAGCAGGTAAGGTTGCGCGCCATTGTTCAACCATCTGCCGTGTCTCGGCCAAGTCTTTTGGCTTGGCATAAGGCTCGGTCACTGGGTTCCCATCGTCGCCTTTCTCGGATGCATCCAACGGAGGATACGCGCCTACACGGGCAGAGGGGGAAAGGGAGAGCTCTGTAACGAAAACTTGGCTTCGTGATACACGAATTGAATGAAATTAGTTTACCATCGCTCTGCCCCGCCCAGCTGGATAAAGATTCTTGCACAGAATCTGGACTACACGTCTCGGACGGTGGTATGTTGAACTGGCCCATCACGTATTCGACTGGCTCCGGTAGCTAGATTAAAGGGAGGCCGACATGAAATACTTCAACTATGGATTCCACTCACGCTCGGGGGGAAATAACCATCGTCAATGTCAAGTGCAGAAGCCAGCCAATATAAGAGAGCATGCATTACAGTGGGCTGCCTTGCACGCGCGTCAAGCGGAGGGGAAATATACGCATTCGTCCACCCTGGCAGTTGTCTTGGTAAAGAAGCGAAACAGACTTGGGGGCACATTACCATCAGAGAAGACTCCGAACGACCACTGTTCATACGACGTCACGATAAAATAGAAGCACTGTTTGCGAACACACAAGTCCCAGAGCTAAGACAAATGAGCTCCATCAACAGTAGAGGATAACATATGAACCTTGCACCAAAGACGCTCTTTCCCTCGCAGGCGGGTGTTACCAGCGGGAAGCTGGGAGGGTCAGCTCCTTGTACCTGCAATGTGTTGATCGCGACTTACAGACTGAAGTTCGACGAATTGCCACATGTCTTCATGAGAGAGCACCCATGGGGGCTGACAAGCAACAAGCACAGAGTTTGAAGCAATCTCTGCCGTTGACGGGCACTCCGTGCGGGTAAAGTAAAACTCCTTGAAGATGTGATCGTCGTAGTGTGACTGCGTTTCTGACACGAAATCCCAGTCCTTGCTCTGAGGGTAAAGAGCATGCAGTATACGTTGTACAGTCCTCAAAGGGAAATGATCAATCCAGGCCCACAGTCTGAACGGCGGTTTTAGCAGGAACGTCTACGGACATGGAGGAGGGAATAATATGACATACCGGCTGAATTCCGTCACTGGCGGAGGTAAGGTCAAGCTTCTTTTGAATTTCCGAGCTGAAGGCACAGTCAAGGCTTCCCCAGCGAGCTCATCTTGATCCCTAGAGCCTAGAGATGTCTCCGGTACATTTGTCATAATCCCTGATGCGATTAGTGGGGTCAGTAAACATCGCACACTGAGTAGTACGTATGTCAGAGCTGACAATTTCTAACCGAGCTGTCGAATGTGTCGACCAGACACTCGATTGAAGTAAGATGCCTTTCCTTCCTAAATCGAGTGGAAAGAGTGTTGCGATGACTTTTGTGCCCGGAGGGCGGGAAGACCATGTCCATGCCCCCATACTTCAATTCAGGGAGTACTGCATCTTTCATATAGCCATGAAGGTCGTCGATACCGCACCAGGCCATATTGACTGTGTAGGACTTTGGGGAGAACGTGCCAGTGGAGCGCAACCGCGACGTACGGTGACAACCGACATCGCACGACCTCTTAAGTAGTCCCGGTGATGGGGAACCTTGGCAACGAGCCTAAGAATGCGGCTCAGACGCTTATTGTTGAAGATCGAAAAGAAGTCCAGCAATTGTCTGCCACACCAAATTTGGACACCGATAGCTGCCCCTAGCGGGAGCTCACCGAAGATGCGTCGTCAAGGAACCTACGCTCCACGGGGGCTGATCAAAAGGAATGTCCCACCAGCTCTCGGGTGCATGCTTTATCTCGTCTCTCGGCCAACAAGCCCGGCGTAATGATCTCATAGTATACTTGGTGTACGTATGTTGGTTATCTTCGCCGTTTGCCATTCACGGAGTTATACTGTACATATTCAAGAAAAGAAATAATCATCGGCAAGTTCCGCCATACCGGCTATTTCCGGTCGTCGTCGTCCTCCACTGAGCTTGGGTGATCTCGGCGCCATCGTGTCAAGGTCCCCTCGAGAGGTGCGTTCCACATATCCCCAGCCATCCAGCTGTTAAACGCATGCTTCCAAACCACCATTTCCCTGAGACACCTTCTAGGTCTCAGAGAACAAGGGTGGATGTCGTCACACTCTTTCGGGTGCATACGATGACAACCTGACGCTTTTTGTTACATAGCTCCGAGATGGGTGCATACAAATATATCAGCGAGTTGTACAAGAAAAAGCAGTCTGATGTGCTGCGATTCCTTCTTCGTGTTCGGTGTGTCTGAAAGAAATGCAGCCGCCGCTCAGCCTCGCTGACCGACTCGATGCAGATGCTGGGAATACCGTCAATTAAACGTTATTCACAGGGCATCTCGTCCGTCTCGCCCAGACAAGGCGCGTCGTTTGGGCTACAAAGCCAAGCAAGGATATGTTATCTATCGCGTGCGTGTCAGGCGGGGTAACCGCAAAAAGCCCGTGCCCAAGGGTAGGCCCTACCCGCGTGTGTGCAATCACTGAGTCACGACGCTCATCAGGTGCTACCTACGGGAAGCCCGTCCGTCAGGGTGTCAATCACCTCAAGTTCCAGCGGGGCCTGCGGAGTGTCGCAGAGGAGCGTGTCGGTCGCCGTTGCGGCAACTTGCGCGTGTTGAATTCGTACTGGATCAATCAAGACGGTGTTTACAAATACTACGAGGTTATTCTTGTAGACCCCAGCCACAAGGCGGTGAGTGACGGTGGTCATCATCATTACCACCACCTTAAGCACTCGGCTCAGATTCGCCGGGACCCCCGCATCAACTGGATCACCAAGCCAGTGCACAAACGTCGCGAGGCTCGTGGGCTTACCAGCATCGGGAAACAGGTCCGTCCCGTGCATCTTTTCGGAGCAGTGTTTGTTCACTCCCGGCATCATGCAGAACCGCGGTCTAGGCAAAGGCCATCGCTACAACCATACGCCAGCCCGCTCGACTTGGAAGAAGCACAACACGCTCAGTCTCCGTCGCTACCGATGACTTGGTACATCACTGTTTCCGCATATTACACTGCGTACTGCGTCTATGTCTATGATCGTATACATCCATGTGAAGCGACCACATGTGTCGCACTTGGATTTAGCTCCCCGTCCTCGGACGCTTGCATTCTTGGCTGAAGCGCTTTACATAAGTGAGAAAAGTGGGGTCCGTTCGAGTGGAGCTCTCCGGCCTTGTGTTGTTCACGTGTGCATTCTTACGGCACTCGACTGCGTCGCCTTCCGAATCCGAGTCTTTTGCTCGAGCGACTCGAGGGGGCCAGCGACCTTCTCCGAACCCACCACGAAATGTGCCCGTGGATGAAAGGACTGCCGTTCTGTTTGCTGTTACATACCTTCTCGATGGTATCACCAGCGCATGCAGGTTTCATGCGTCTGTTCTCGGGCCATGCGCCCAAGGTCGATGGACCGCGTGTTGATCCATCGAAGCGTGCCTCCACCGGAAACACAACGTTGTGGGTGATCGAAGACACGTACGAGGGCCAGAGTTTTTTCGAGTGTGTTGATGTACATTTCTCATTTGCGAGCCTCGCTGACGGTCGTTTCTTCAAGCACTTTCGATTTCTATACCGGCCCGGATCCTACCAAGTTCGTGTGCAGTCTTCGTAAACTCATGAACACTGACATGCGATCCTTTCAGCGGATTGGTGACGTGAGTCCAAGTGACCATGGCTCAACACCAAACTAAGCTATATCCCAGCTTCGTCAATCGAACAACCGCATTCGCTGATGACCTAGTGTATGTGACATCTGATAACAAAGTTATCATGAAAGGCGACAATACTACCTGGCTTGCGGACGGTGTTAATCGTAGCAGGTAATCCCTCCAGAAACTCGAAGCAGTGTGCTCAATGAGCCGTTGTAGTGTGCGTATATCCAGCCAAGCGGTGTACAACACTGGTCTTTTTATATTGGACCTCGACATGGCCCCCTGGGGATGTGGTTCGTATTCTCTCTCCTTCCAAAACCTTGCAATGTGTGCCGACCTGACTTTAGGTGTATGGCCTGCCTTTTGGTATTCATCGAATCACTCTTCATAGACATGTATCTGAGACATTGACATTTCAATATTACTAGGACCTTGGGAGAGGGCGCTTGGCCGTGGGTGCGTATACCGGCACTCTCGAGCGTTGCTTTGACTCTGCTGAAGACCGGCGAAATAGATATCATTGAGGGTGTGCATGACAACGAGCACAATCAGGTCACATGGCACACTGCACCAGGTTTGTTCACAAAAAATAGTCTGATCTTTGCTGACCTCCGTAAAGGGTGCAACTTGACGGCCACGGCCAACTTCACGGGCACGATCGTTGTAGGTCATCGCAGTTGATCCCAGTTGACCAACGCACTAACATTATTCAGCAAACTAACGGCGTAGACAACTTACAGTGCAACGCATTAATTGACAACAATGCTGGTTGCGGAGTTACGGAATGGAGCAGGGCGTCCTATGGTCCATACTTCGATTCGCAGGGTGGCGGTGTGTTTGCGATGAAGTGGGATACAAGTAGTATCGCAGTTTGTCAGTCGCCGGACTGTCTTTTTTTCCCTGCAAGGGCTGAAGCTAGTTCAGGGTCATTCTATCGCGCCGCTATTCCCCAAGACATCACCCAGGGTTTACCGAACCCGTCGAACTGGGGGGAACCCGTTGCGGTGCTCGCCCCAACAAATTGCAACATCTCGCACTACTTCACTAACCATTCGATCGTCTTCGGTACGCCCCCAGACTTGACCGTACTTACCAAACTCACTCTACCCTTAGACATCACGTTCTGCGGTTAGATTCATGATTTTATGTAAAGATGTCTGCCGCTGATTCATCGAATAAGGCGATTGGGCTGGCAATTCCTACTCCACTTCCGGATGCCCGGGAACGTGCGCCGAGATATTAACAGACCCATCGAATTTCGTGGTGCGTGCTGTACCCGCACCTGATACCTTTACCCTCGATGAATTGCCTACAGAATGCATCATGGATTATCAACTCCCTTAGAGTCTACAAGGCAGCAACCTTGTCTGGTGGCTCCTCCAGCTCAGCACTACGATACTCCCCCAACCTGCTACCAATGTTGCATATCGCAACAGCTCTGGTTACCATGCAGGTCTTGCTATCTTTGCTATAGGTCCCCTCGGACAGGGGTATCTTGACCTTTGATACGGATAATTTCATACTCTATTCCCATACATGCCCAGTATAGACTAGAGTCTGAGCCGACTCTGCGCTATAACTCTACCTCGCGTGGGTTATCTATACCTTGGGTATCAACCTCAGCAAAACCGGATTTCATGGGAGTAATGCTAGCGTGACCCATTCCGAATGCCCACGCGTCCGTCCCCACAGGGACAACCGCCAAGTCCGGGTTGACAAGGGGCTCCATATCGGGAGCGAACTTGAAGGCGAGGTGAGTGTCCGCCTGGGCCGCACCGCCTGTGGGGATAAGTCCACTGGGAGAGTTATCTGGGAGGATCTTCCCTTGAGCCCGATGAACCACTGAAACGTGTGTGAAGAGGCGACCGTACGAGTTACGCCACATGCGTGTCCAATATACTCGTAGGCCCCCGGGGTCAGCGAGTCTATGGATCATGGGGAGGTTCACGTTATACAAGTCGGACTCGCCGTCGCGGGATCCGACCGGACTCCTTTCCCAGTTGGACCATAAATATTCCACGATACGAGCAGAAAGTTCGTGCGCCGGTCCATGCAATTCAACTGGTGTAGAATGGAGTACGGTGCCATACGAGATTGCGATAGCACGTGTGCGAGAAAGCGCAGCAGACATCGCCGCACCGATGGTACCCGATGAGAGGGCAAACGCAGCTGCAGCACACGTTAGGACTCCTTCCGGCTGACAGAACCACAGGCACCAACCTGTTGCATTCCTACCAAAGTTGGGTCCTGAGATCTGGGATGGGATTGACGGTCCGATGTGACTGAGGGTGAGCATGCACGTACCACGAGGTCGATCTCTCCGGGATATAAATTGTGGAGAGCAACGTTTGTGCAAGTCGCAGGAGTCTTGAAATCGATCGATGATGTGAGTCTGATGATCAGGAGAAAAACGACTGGTACCGTACGCCATCCAGCAGAATCCATTCTGCGACTTCTTGTTCCTTCAACGGCCTAGGGGTATCTGATGTTTCACCCTCTACACCATCTGCGAAAAATGAGTGGCGAAGCCAAGGGCACGGTAGGACAAATTGACCTGGCCCTCGCGGATAGAAATATTTGCCTCGGGTAACTTCAGTGATGTGGAATGCTTTGCCTGTCTATGATATGGTGGTGCTTGCGAGTTGGTGGGCAATCCACTGACCGATCCAAGACTTCTGAGAGCTTGGGATGACAACTTTCACGTTCCATCCTAAGAAGAGCGATTGGACAAGAGGTTGTCGTGGAGGCCATCCTAGGTGCTCACCTAGATGGTGCACGAGGTGGAGATAAAGTCCAAAAATGTAAGGCGATTCTGTGCCTGGCGGGCCGTCGTCGTTCTGGTGGTGGAGATGAGCGACCTGGGGCCGGGCGCAGACACGGGGACACTGACGACGAGCAACACGCTGGGGTTGTTGCGAGACATGAGCACGCCCGCCCCGTTTGGCAGGCCATGTTGCCAGACACGGGCGTCTGCATCATTTTAAAAAAAAAAGTCGGGTGTCTGCGCCGTCCCCGCCGTCCAGAGCAGCGTTGAGAGGCGGTGTGATTTACGGTTGCCTTTGCCCTTGTCGACGCCCATGACCGCCATCTGAGTCTGCCATGTCTACCGACTCTACGCCCCACTCTTTGCCTGCCATCCCATCCCTTCCGCCCATTCAGATGCCCGACGAGAGCGACCACGGTTCCGTCGTCTCATACCACTCTTCTTCCCCCGTGGCCCCTCACGACGCGACTTCCTCCACCATCCCTTCCCCAGTCTCTGTAACCCCACCTCCGCTCGCCGCCTATCACCATTCCCAACAGAATCTCCGCAAGTCTGTCTCCGTCGATTCCTTCATCGGCTACGAGCGAGAGAACACGTCTACGTCATCTAGTTCACGGCCACCTCGAGCCATCACACACACCCCATCCGATTCGTCTGGAACTTGTAGGACAGAGCTCTCCGTCGATTCTGCACGTCGCCATGATCCAGAGACTGCACCATTGTATGTTCGGACCCGTGGGGTCAGCATGAGCGTTAGGGGCGACGGTCGCGATTCTGTGGTGGAGCAGAGCTTCGAGTCCGAGCCCTGGCAACCTCTGAAAAAGGTGGGTGATAAAAGTAGGAGGGGCTCGGTAAAGAGCAAGGAACACGCACGAGAATCCCGTCGTCCCGGTGACCTCAAACTTCCCGCTCGTAACCAGTTGCCTGCTGTCCTGGCGAACAACGTGCCAAACCAACTTCCGCAACCGATCCTACGCGATGACCCTCGGCGATTGCATTCTACGACATCCCTCCAGTCCTTCCCGAGACACTCTTCCCTCACAGATGTCATAACCGGTCGCGTCAGGAGTGGTAGCCTCGGGTTGCAGGCCAACCCCGGAAGTTCGGGCTCTCTAGTAGATGCGACTCTGCCAATGGTAAGCAGCCAGCTGAAGCAAACGATGGGTCACCAGGGAAGACTGAGATCGTGTAGTCATTCCCCAAGGAGATTTCCATCGCTGTCGTGGGCGCGCCTGGTTGCGGAAAGTCTACGTTTGTGTCCGAAGATGCGAGAGCCTATGGCGTCAAGGATCTCACTGCCCTCTTTGCCATGTCAGGAAGCTCAATCTGTACACCCTTTCGTTGTAAGCGATCAACATTTCCATTCCCTACGCTGTCCTTCACGTTTCTCAGACACCAGGCGACTCGACTGGGTGAAGCAACGGGAGCCGCCGAGTGTCTCGATCGTGATCCACGAATTGGATATAACAAGGCTAACTTCACCTCCACGAGTGGATGGTATTTTTATATGTTATGACAGCAGGGATGTATCATCATTTGTACCCGTCTCCGATTTTCTCCGTGAGTTGCGCGCCATTCTCTGGCTTTCGGTCTACTCACTCACCGCTCACTTCAAGGGTTGATACATCCATCAAAGTATTCTATCATCGCGGTCGCTCTGAAATCGGATCTCCCAGTGGCTGTCGACCCTCAGACTTCCTTGAATTTGTTTCAACAGTATGATGTTGGCCTCGTGCAAGTAAATCATGTTGGGGACGTAGGGAAGATCAGGAAAGCCTTCAAGTTCCTACTGATGGCAATCCTCAGTGTACCGAGTAAGCACTTGAGCGTCACAGTAAATATCCGTATTTGACCGTGTCGTGCTTTCAGATGCCGACCTTCGAAACCCTGCATCACCGGAAGCGTTAGTCTCTCCATTTCCTTTCGAACGTCGAGAGTCAAGCTCAGGGACACCGACCGCATCTTCTTCTGTACCTTCTGTCCACACCATGTCTCAGGCAAGCTCTTTCCGGCTTTCACCAACGTCCACCCTTCCATCATCGCCTCCTCCGCCATCAACGTCCCCAACGCGTGCCCGCTCCACGTCAGATTTATTCTCGGAACATCAGAAAGCCAGGACTCGTTCCTCGAGTGAACGCAAACTGTCAAGTGCACGGAGCATTAACAGCCTTCTAACGAGCAACAGCTTGCAATCACCATCCGTGCCATCGCCACATCAAGTGAAAGGTAATACGCTGAATGGACTTGAGGATGATGGTCGACACGTAACAAAAGAGAAAGAGTCGTGTGTATCCTTTTTGTGCGATTCCATTTTCCACTAAATCCACCGTTGAAAAGCCGATCGGTGCAGTATGCTACCTTGGACGAGCTGCTTGACAAGCTCTTGTTTCTTGCAGTCAGCGGGGATGGTCAGCACCTGACGATAACGTATCGTATTTCCTCTGACCTTGATATCTAGATTCGACCTTCATTGCGCATTTCTTGCTCACTTATCGGAGATTTGCTAGTCCACGGAGCATTTTGCTGGCTATGCAGAAACGCATGCGACAACTGGACAATTCGTTAGGTGACCCCATGTTCGCTAGCTATGCTCAGATGAGGTAAGCGATCCAAGTATATCCCTAGGATTTGATCACAGTGCCCCTGCAGGATTTGTCATCTACTGGAAACCTGGATACATACCTACACACAAGATTTCGCCGCTCCAGGGGCAGCAGGTGCACTGGGCGCCTTAGTAAAATCTATCATCGGGAAGACCTATCTTTTGCATTACGGATCCGACTTCGTCCCTTTTTTGGAGCATCTTTCAAACGTCATTGATTCCGACTCAGCCTGGGCACACAAGGCTGACCACTTGCTCGACGATGTTGATGACCCCTACAGTATTTCAGACAGCGAAGATGATATATTTGCAGTGGCCGCGGACTCAGCGTCATCCAACCTATCCTCTTCGGCACCCTCTCATGAAAGTTCGACCGGCTCGAATTCAAGGGAGCGTAAGCAAAGCTTGCCTTTGAGTGCGAAAGCATTCATCGTGCCCATCGCCTCGTTTCATCCACCAGACGTTACCGAAATATCGCCAAAGCAACTCCTGAAGGAACTGTGTCGCCAGTCATTAGAGCTACAGAATTATGATTGTTCAGAGATTGCTGAAGAGATCACTCGCGTCGAAGCCAAGTTGTTCCTGGAAATAGAAGTGCGTCGATTTGTGAGGTATACCATACCATTGACAAATTGTTGTCCTTGTAGCCGAGACACTGGCTTCGATATACGCTCATTCCTGGTCGTAAAGACCCCGAATACGACTCTATCTCGCGGTTCAACGCCATTTCAAACCATCTTGCGGATTGGTAAGTATCGGTTATGTGTCTTGCCTTTATCTAATGTTTTTGCAGGGTTGTTTCCTTAATCCTGTGCCACGACAAACCCAAAAATCGAGCGAAACAGATTGAGAAGTTTGTCGACATCGCCCACAAGCTCCGCGCTTTGAATAATTACTCGGCTCTCCGTGCCTTCGTCGCCGGAATAAATAACTCGACTTTTCAAGGCGATGACACGATGGAGATTTTCAAAACCAAAACACCAGACCACTACAAAAACCTTTTGTCTTGGGATGTTCTGCTCCAGCATAGGGGCGCTCATCAGGCTTATCGGATGGCGCTGAAAAACACACAAGGAGCATGTATTCCTGCATTGTGCGTGGCTACATTGAATGACTATTAGAGGCTTCAAATAGATGTCTCGCAGGGAGGTACACATATCGGATCTCATACGTGCTCATGAAGGTAACCCTGACGTCAGCGCCACCGAGGTGAACAAGATTCATTGGGGAAAGTTCAACATGTTTGGGAGGTTCATCCAAAGCACTACCCACTGCCAATTACAATGCCAATTGACATCTGATTACAACTTTCCGGAACGACCGAAGATTCGGAACCTGGTGTTCAACGAGTACGTGATGCCGGAGGAGGTTAGCATTTCATTTCATTAGTTCAGAGTTCCCGAACTGAGTCTGTACAGATGCAAGTTTCCAGAATGGCGCCAGTTTCAGACTTGGATATCGTCGACGAGCCATTCAAGCCAAGCCTACCTCGGTCGATCCCGCGGGACGACGGTCACTTTGCACAAGGAAGAGACACTGCTCTCATTCGCAGATTATTCCAGTGGTGATGGCCTCGGGCCCCTGCTTGTGCTCAGAAATTTACTGTTGTATTGCCAGTTGTTCTGTCTTGGTTCTTTATTATGTTGTCTAACACCTATCATCGTATACCCTGTTGCATACGTACCATTACCATCACTGACCAGGTTGTTTTATCTGATGTACTGTATGATACTATGCCGCCACGAGACGGCCGTGGAGGGCTCTTGTCGACGTTGTTCACGAAGACAATAAGCATGACAAATACTCGTGTATTATGTAACCGGTAGCGAGGGTTGCTAGCGTCGCTTGGGGAGAACAATGACATTAAACACAAGCAGTCCCCATCCAGCCCGACCCTTGCTACGTCTATAAAGCTGCAGCCTTCGTGATGGACAACCTATATCCTATTCGCCCCCGTCCTATTCCTCTGGCCCTGCGGTACTGGTCTACCTGCAGCTGAACGTCTTAGAACGACTCTCGTTTATCATCACTGTCATGCTCGCCGATATCTCGAAAGCCACTACTCTGTACCTCACGCCCATCCTGATGCTAACGTCTTTGTTCCTCGTACTTTTCGCATACCTCGCACCAGCGGTCATGCTGCATAGTCAAGTATCCCTTTTAACGGTAACGCCATCCACGGTGCTTACGCAGCCTGGATCAAACGAGAAAGTAGATGGCCCGAGCATGTTTCTCGGGCTGCTAGGTAGGCCTCCTGTGTTCTGGTAGATGATCAGGCTTGTTCATGATCACAGGATCCTGCACCAAGCCGAACGATGCGGCAAGCCTAACTTGCACATTGCCCTCGATTTCGCCTCTATACAGTGCGTAATTCGATTGCCTGCTGTCGTGAATTTGGTTATAGTGTTGGCCTAACAGATGGCTCGGTATTTACCTCAAACACACCTAGTTCCGTTTTGGCAGCGCCCCCCACCGTTGCGCCGACATTTCTTGCAATATCGCTAGCATTTTCCTTTATTTTCTTCATCATGTTCACCGGGGTCTCGTTTCGACATCTAATGGGCAAGGCAGGCAACGTCTGGGAGAACCCAATGGTGCAGCGGGTTTCTGCTTGGATCGGCATTTTCTCCTTCCTCATTGGTATGTATCCATATCCACGTTGATATCCTGTGCTGATCTTTGTTTTGCAGGCCTGGCATCTTTTCTCATCATTCGCATGTACTTCGGGAAGGCAGCGGATGATTTCAATCAGAGCATTCAAGGTCAGGGTGCGAACGGCCCACAGCTTATCGCAAATGTAAGCAATGCTTTCACGAGTAAGTCGTTCCTGTTCGAGTCATGTCTAGGTGCTCATGGTAGCCGTGGTAGTGGTTTGGGTTGGTTACGCATTCTTCGCTGTACCAGTGGTGGTTTCATTGGCAAAACTACATGTCCTTGCCACAAAATGAACGGACACAATGGTTGCAAGCGCAGTGTTGTACAGTTTGGACACTCGGTCATAATTACAATTGCGATGTTATGCGTGTATTGCGCGTTGTGCTGGAGTGCATCCAAGTATTTTAATCGCCGCTTCAACCATTTGCGTGTGTGCCCTCTCACACACGTCTTCAGGTAGAGTACTTCAAGTTTGCACCAGCGTGAGTTGCACCTTTTTTCTGTGTGCACTCATGATGAGCGTTGTACGACCAACCACTACTGGCACCTCTTAGTCGACTTGATACAGCGCCAGCGTCTGTAATCACTGACATCACCGACTTTCTGATATCTTGTCACTTTTCAATTGCTGGGCCCTCTCCCATTCGCAGGCTAACCACTTGATTTTAGAATCTGATGCACCGTCACTCTTTCTCCGAGGCTTGACACGCCCGTTGTGCCCTTGTCCCGACACTTTTCTTAATTCTAAACCCAGCTTGGTTTATTCCTAGACACCGTTTTGTACATTTCAGTGATGTACGTGTACCCCAGACCAAATGTTGCTCACATGACGCCCCCCAACGCTTTCGTAGTCTGATCTTGAGTACATAGTGCTCATAGGAAACACTCCCAGAAGACAGTTCTCAAATAATGATTAGCCACGCCTAAGCGGTTAATTTCGCTGGCTTGTGCAGCTTTGACGCCCTGCATCTTGGGACTAGTTCTGCACCCTGGACCCGGGGACGACAATACTGTTAGCTATGTTACCTGAATCGAGGGGCACACAGAGGAGAAGGTGGTGGTTGGAGGCCATTCCGTTCGCAAGGACTGCACCACGAACATGGGTAATACCCTTCATCTCGTGAGGGCCATCCTCGTCTGACCATCCACCTACGGGCAAACCGTGTAGCATTTCTGGCAGGACGACAAACTACCGCGACCGTTCACAGAGAAGGCGCTTTCATTACCTCGAGAGCGGGCTCGGAAAGCGCGAAGGGGCCATCGTGCCAGGTACACAGTACTTGAAGCGACGGGAGATTGGCGGTCAGTGGGCGCTATCGTCTGTCCAGCAGGTCAGTAGCACCAGCTCAAGAATCCTATTCTCCTACCAATAGAACACACCAGGTACACGAGAATAAGTCGGACTGATGGTCGATTAAAGTTTGGCTCCATGAAGCGATAGTGCCTCGTTCACAAAAATGCCTGCAGCGCCCATCCCACTTCCTACACACATACTTGTGCAAAGTATTCTCTCGTTTCTTCGGCGCAGCTCGGCCAACCCAGTCACTACCTGTCGCACACCGGCTGCAAACAATTTTAACTATCTAAGTGGGAATCATAATGAGAGGGGCTCACTCATCCCGAGAGGATGTGTTACAGCGATCGCACCGCCACTGCGAATGTTGTTCAGACATATTACGGTCAGCCAGTGCGAGAAACGTACTTTGGGTTGATCTTGTTCACCGGAATCCCAAGCTCTTCCACGCAGTATGCGAACTGCGACGCGAATGCTTCGTTTATCTGCATAGATTGATCAACGAGCTCCGTCTGAGAATGGGAGGTAAAGGTTTCAGACCTCGTAGAGATCAACGTCTTCTTTGGACAAGCCAAGTTGGGATAGCATCTTGGGAATAGCTACAACGGGACCAACACCCATGTACCTTGGCTCGACACCTTGAATGTGCATGCTCAAGCTGTGATTTCAAGCATGGTGGACCCTAGGACAACGTACCGACGACTGTACATCCAGCCCACTTGCCCAGGATTTCCATGCCCTCTGCTTGTGCCCTTTCCCTTGTCGTAAGGATGCACAGTGCAGCACCGTCACCGATGCCGCTAGCGTTGCCTGCTGTAATGGTGCTCTCGCCCCAGTCAGGAAATACAGGTTTCAAAGCTGCCAGGGAATCCAAGGTTACCCCTGGACGGATAGTATCGTCCAGAGAGATGATGGATCCACGTATTTCGATTGGAATTATCTCTTCTGAAAATATACCTTTGACGAGAGCCTACCCGGACTCGGTTGTGAAAAAAAAAAGGTACGGTTTGCCTGGGAAACACTGGACATTTACCTCGTTAGCCCTGGTGTGCGAAATCAGTGCATACTCGTCCTGCTTGCTGCGGGGAACCCTGTACGTCTGTGCGACCAGCTCGGCAGTCCAACCCATAGGCTGTAGATGGGCAACTTCAATACGAACAAGGTGGGATGCTGATCTCATACCTGAATACAGTCGTGCGCTTGTGCATTGCTGTCGACTGCGTCGGAGATCGTTGGCGTTGGGCGAGCACTAGCTATCGGTTACGTGGAAGGACGGCGGACTACTCGAAGAATCTCTCACTCGAGTGTCATGTTCTCAGCGCCAACCGCAATGCCGAGAGAGATTTCCTTTGACTGGATTGCGTGGGCGATATTTCGAATGGCCATGAGACCAGAGGCACACAATCTGTTTACCGTTGACACGGGCACTTGGTGGGGTATGCCAGCGGCCAGAGCAGCCGCGCGGGATGCATACGCAGGAGAGGGAGGATGACAGGTTCCTGGCCAGAGGCGACAAATCTACGTTGCACACCCCCAGAGTCTGGAAAGACAATTTACCGACACATATATCCTCTATCTTTCGCGGGTCAAGGCCTGTCTCTTTGATGGCTGCCTACGAAACGTGAGTATATGCGCCTCGTTGTTTGTGGACGAGTCGCCAACTGCGGCCACCTAACGTGCCTTGAACAATGCCTGCATGATTTCATCGACGGGGGCATCCTTGAAGTGGCCCTTTCGGTGCCTGCCCATCGCAGTACGCTTTGCAAACGTGATGACCACATCGTCTGGACATTTCTCGAGGATGGCGGCGGGACCTTGTGCTGCGCGTGTGGACATGACTCGCACGGCAGGGATAGGGAACCTAGCGCGGAGCGTAGACACCAACATGGAGGGAGCTCTAGCAAAGGGTTACGTGACTGAGATCCGGTTCATGCGACTGTACGCGGGGAAGGCGGTCGTGTCACACATCTCCAGCACTGTCTCGACAGTCTTTTGGGACGCCGTTGATCATGGGCTCTAATTCGCTCCCCACCAGGTCAGGACCATGCAACCAAACTGAGCCTGTAACTCGATTCCTAAAGCTAAGCACGCTCGGGACCCTCGCTGGGGGACCCAGATTCATGAGGGCCCCACCCTCTCTTCCCGCAGCTACGATGGCACTAGAGAAAGGCGCTGGGAGCACCGCCAGAGGACTTTTTAGACTGCTCCCTAGACTTGGCAATGATGGTATCATAACAGCTTCTGCAGGCGTGGTGAGCGAGCTTGGCTCCTCCACAAGCTGGACAGTTGACAACGTCTACAAGAGACGGCGGTCAGAAACGAGCAACGGCGACGACCGAGCGTGACCTGCTTTGCTTGTCTTTGAGGCCTTTGTTGGCGCTGCGCATCGATTTTCGGGAGTGGGAGACTTTACTTTTGGGTACAGCGAGGACTATCGAGGGAAAGAGGTTGAGGAGGGGTTGGAGTGTGGGCAGCGCTAGGCTGAATGGCCCAAGGGCTGGTGCAAAAGTGAAACGCATCAGCCATGGCAGACCGAGCACAGAGAAAAGCGAGCGCGTCTGGGGGAGCGCAAGAGCAGCCATGGGGGTCGCGGACAGTGGTCGCTTTTGATTCCCAGCCGTTCCAGTTCTCCCCGTCACACCCATCATGTTCAGACTCACGCGTCCTGCGCTACAGCAGGTTGTTAAGAAGACGACTGGCATCACGGGTCTCGCGGTACACCCAAACCCACTCCCGGAACTTGCGGAGACATACCAGTCCACACTTTCCACGCTCTCCTCGTTACCTTCAGTGTCTGTGTATAGGCAGAGCGTCGAGGCCCTTACTAAACACAAACTCAACATCGTGCAACACGCAAACGGGGACATTGCCAGCGTGGAGAAGGAGCTCGACGAGGGGCAGATTGAAGAGTCCCTCGATATCGCAAAGGACGAGCTGAAGCTCGTTCAGAACATGTTGGACTGGAAGGCGTAGGTGACCAGTGTTCCTTTGGCCTCACTAGCGCTGACCGTCATACAGCTGGGAAGCACTGGAGGAAAAACCGCCAGCAGGCCAGTGGGAGTACTTTGGGAACGAGTCGAGGCCGACGTCGTGACGAGGGTAGGGCAAGGAGGAATAGATTTCCGTTAATTCAAGAATGTTGGCACCACTACTGCGGGACAAGATAATTGGACGTAAGCGAGTCAGCATCGAGCAGGCAGAGCACGAGCGCGTTCTTGTCAGCCCAGAGGAAATTCGCGCAGACGTCAGCGTCGCGGTGGGTCGTCTGCGAGACTAGAATGGGGCTTGGCTTGGACTGCGCCAGGGCCCGTTTTATACTGGCCTGCAAAAATTTTCATTGGACGCGACGGCCGACTGGCCAGTCTGGCGGTATGTGTACACGAAAACAACATGATGCATACATATCGTGACGCAGCAGATTTTTATCGCTTTCATACAACATAAAAGCAAGCAACACCGTTGTTTGCTTCCAGTTGGGCGAGACCGACATGCCAATCGGGAACCTGGAGCAATGGAAGGGGTTATGTGAAGCATCCGCCTATGAAAGGGAAGGGAAATCGGTCTCGTTGTCCACGTTGACATCGCCAGGGGCCGCGATGCCATTGGCGCCGCGTCCCCTGCCCCCACGGCCGCGACTACCACGGCCTCTGCCGTCTCCCCTGTCGGTGCCGCGCCCCCGACCACCACGGGAAGGACGTTCAAAGTGAACGTTGAGCTCGATGAAGACTTTTTCTTTCTTCTCTGCGCGTGCCTTTGGGGTAGACTTCAACTAAGGGAGGAGTCAAGGGCGGAATGGCGAACACGAGATGATTGGTTACCTTTCCAGAAAAGTAGGTTTCCTCTTGGCCCTTTTCCAACCGTGTCGCACCATCCCAAAGGTCGCCTCGGAGGCCATCATTGGCCTTGCGGGTCTCGAGCTTTGGGAGGAGGGAAGCCTCCTTTTCTTTCTGCTGAGCCAAGTACTGGTCTAGAGTGAGTGTGTTGTCTTCCTCGTCTTGATCTCGGTCTTTTCTGCGGGCGCTGTCTGGTTTTTCTGCGTCGGGAGGTTGTCCCGGGCCAGGATCTTGAGGGGGGGCACCCCAACCGTCGGCAGAGGCGTCTGCAGGCCCTGCCCAGTCGTTCAGGCCCCCGGATTCTGCCGCGGCGTCGAAAGTTGCGGCTTCTTCTACCTTGAGTTCTGTGTTTCCGTCATCGCCACCCCAGCCGTTGTGGATTTTCTTGTCGGAATCCCTACGGGGGGATGAGGAAACACGAGAAGGAGGGCAAAGGGAACATACGTCTTCCCGGTCGCGCTGTGCTTATCAAAGGTGCGGCCTCTGCCACGATTCCCTCCACGGCCCCTGCCGCGGGGCTCTCTGCGTTCGCCGTCGACTGTGAGAAATGAATGAGGGGAAGGACAGAGAGAAGCGAAAGGGACGGACAGCGCCTCTGCTTGGCCTCTGATGCGGCAGGGGGATCTTCGGATGCGGGTTGATCGCGATCGGTGGTCTGGCGGGCACCACCACCACGCGAGTAATATCTTCCACCCCGTGCGGCGGGCCCGCCCCTGGCTCGCTTTGCGGGGGCAGAGGGCTGCTGGGGGGAAGTCACAGCGGGGGCAGGGGCGGGGGCGGGGGAGGGGGGACGGGCGTCGTCCTCTGTGGGATGAGGGTGAGCGGGTGCACTGGGTGCTCGGGGTGACGTACGGTCGAGGAGGGCGAACGGGTTTGGCGTGGCCACCGACATCGTGGAGGACGAGGGAGAACGTCGAGCTGCGTCCGGTGACATCTATCCGGGGTCCGACTCAGCCACCCTGTACAGTTCTTGCCACAAAACTGCGCTGCCCCCTGGGACCGCTCTCGCATTCACAGGTCTGTCTTCTCGTTCCCCCCCGCGTCCGTCTGTGTGCTCACCGCCTTTCGCAGCCCGCAGAAAGCATCTCGACGACGACCAGCCCCCCGCTCGCGGGACGGGGCGGGTCGAGGACATTGAGACCGTTGTCTGGCTGGAGAGGGACGCGGATGGGACTTGGGTGCGGTGTGTCCGTTGGATGGCCGTTTGGATGGTCTTTCGTGTGGATTCCGTCGCAATGTCTCGTTGTACATGTTCTCCGTAATCCATGTGTCCTCGTCTCGTCTCTTTCTCGCTTACTCCCATGTCCCCACGACGCATGGACATCTCCTCCCTCCTTCGCGACCCATCTCCGCCAAGCGACGACCCCCCGCCCCGTCACCCAGATAGACCCCGCACGATCGACGCTCTCCTCCACCCCCAGCCCGACAGCCACCCCGCTTCCCTCCTCGCCATCCTCAACAGCCCCTCCAGAGATCGCTCGGACACTCACCCCTCTCCCCGCACCACCCCGCACCACCATCCGGCCGACCGGCGTCCCCCCTTCCTTGGCCTCGACGCACTCGTCCACGTCGCCTCCGAAGAACGTCGACGAATTGCCGCCGTCTCGGACAGAGACACTGAAACCGAGTTTGCCACCCACCGGGACCGTGACAATCCACCCATTCGTGCCAGCTTGGTGCACGATCATGATTGGCCTTCTAGGCACCACAGCTCTCCCTATCCTGCCCCCCATCGCCATCTCGACTTTCCATCGCCCTCACGCGACAGTCCCAGACCCTACAAACGCGCCCGCGACACCACCCCTCGGTCTCCATCTCCCGACTCCAAGTTCTCCCACCTCGCATCTCCAAGCACCCGTCACCACTCATCGGCTAGCCCGACCAACAATTACCCGACCCTGCGACGACAACTCGTCGAACCCACTCCGAGTCGCTCCGCACCCGCCCCCTTGGCCGCCAACGACACTCGCGCTATCCCCCTCCGACACACTCCGCCATTCTCGCACTCGCTCTATCCCCTTCAACTTCCATCTCATTCGCCTCCCCGCACCAACTCTTCTCTTTATCATTCTCCCCAGCACCTCCGTCCCCAACACCATTCTTCTCCCGTTCTTACTCCCACCCTCGGACCCGTGCCTTCAGAACTTGATGCCATGTCTCCTCGGTACGGCCATGGCCCAAGAATGGCAGGCGGCATCCAAGTACTCACCAATGATTTGGCTGCCGTAAGAGACCCCCCGAGACCCAATTTGTCAAGCTATCAGAGTCCCGGGCGTGACACGTCCTCGGAACGCTTTGTCTCCGATGCCAGGCACGAGCAATTGAAGCTGTCTCCTCTCTCGGCGCGAGTCTTTTCTCTCGACAATGCGGCACACCAACCAAGAGTGCCCCCCCAGCAGGTAGAGGCTCAAGAGGGTGCGTTGCTTCGAGACTGCCTACAATCACGTCCTCCCCATTTGCCTCTGTTCACCAGCGCTGGCAACGGTACGGACGTGGTTGCACCTGCGATGGAGAACGACTTTCCTACTCAGCCTTCCCCCGAGCGCCACCCAATCCGCGTTTGGGAAGAACAACCGACAGCTCGTGAGACATCTCGACGCGTCTCACCTGCATGCATGCCAAGCATTGTTGGTGACCCCGGGGAAAGGGTTTCATGGCCGGAAGCGTGTAAAAGCGTCGAGCCACCTTCTGGGGAAGGTCTGGGGTCAGAGTCGCTGCAGGATGTCGCGGAAAACGGTGTGCTCCCGCTTCATTCCATCTTTTATTCGCGCTGTCTCACCACCATTTCAATAGCACCACCGACTTCATTATTCCCTAGCAAGAAGTCACCATCGTCTCCTGCCAGAACCTCAGGACCCTTGGTATCTGACTCGCGAGCACTCGTACAAGGAAACCGCCCAGGTCCACAACCGCCCTCACCCACCCCATTGCGGTCCCGGACATCCGTACATTCTGATTCTCAAGCACTCCTTCTGCAAACGCTGCATTCAGATTCCTTGATCCTGTGTACACCAGCCTCTCCCGTCTTCGATCTTCAGCCACAAAGCCTCGAGACCCACTCAGAGTGTCAGCGTAGAGATTCGGATGCCCTGGTAGACGTGGCCACCAACACACCATGGCCCTCCTCCAACCAGAACACTACCGAACTATCACTAGGCGAAACGAACCAAACATCAGAAGCTACGGATGCAAACGACATTTCCGTGGCCGATCCCCGCACGTCACCGGAACCTGTTGGAATGTCACAGTGTTCAACCCATGTCACCACATCGCAAAGCACAAGCAGGAGTCCCACTCAATACCACCTCTCCATTCTCCTGCCCGATAAAGGCGAGCATAGTGTACCTCCCCAGGATATACTCGCCTCCCCGCCTATCCCGCCAGAACTACCCTATTGCCGATCTCCTGGACCAGAGAGTATTCCTAAACTAGAACTGTCAACTTCAGAACGAACTGTGATGGATGTGGACGAAGAACTCTTGAGCCTTGTTGAAGACCGTCCTCGTGTTCTTCCTACGTCGTCTAAAATGAAGGCTGAGTCGGGACTCCCTTTACCAGCTACAGTTGGTCAGGGTATTGGCGCGAGTGCCGGACAGGGCTCGAGGGAATCTTCTAATGGTCCATTTTTGGGGCGGTCCACTCAGCCCACTTTCAAAGCTCCTTTCATGACAGACGAAGATCACGATCGAGCTTCCGTACCTCCCACAGTGGCACGACATAAGAAAGCTGAAAAAGATAAAACAACTCTGGCGGCTAGTGCAGCGATGGGAGGAAGGAAAAAAAAGGATGGACCATTGAAGGTCAGTGTCACAGCTCGACTTGCGAACGATTAGTCCTAAAGTCTGGTGTCCCCTGACCAGCCTGCCACCAAACCAAAACAGCCTCCAAAACCACGGGTCAAACCTGCTCCCAAGGCTAAATCCAAGCCCAATGCTGTAGAACCCTCCTCGAAAGGTAGCATCCTCAAAGGTTCGATAAACGTTAATGCTAGGTCGCGTTCTACCTCTGCCATCCCAGGTGCTGTGGATGATCTCGTCCCAGAGCCAGAAGCAGACAATAGTGACAAAGAGGACGACAAGCTCTATTGTGTGTGCAAGACCCGGTATGACGAAGATCGCATGATGATTGCGTGTGATCGGTAGGTATTGAAATGCCCCACATACAACTGAAACAAGTGCTCCTAGTTGTGATGAATGGTTCCACACTCTCTGCGTCAACATACCAGACCTAGAAATAGATCTCGTGGACCAGTTCATATGTCCTCCGTGCATTCAAAGTGGGTATTCGCAATCTAGTGTGTTCTTAGCAACTTATCTATGTCTAGAATGTCCGCATTTGCAGACAACATGGAAACGTCGGTGTCTCTTTGGGCTGCAACACGGAAATCCTTTGTCACCCGAAGCATGTCACAAGCCTTCACGTGGTGTATTCTCGAAATATTGCTCTGACGAGTGTGGCACAAAGTATATGCAGGTACAAATCGCACAGTGGGAGAAATTGGGCGGTGCACGTGATCTGTTGTGGGAGAGTGTCAAGAACGCGCCGAAACGGGAGGGTGTGGTAGTCTCCGCCAAGGCAAATAATCCAAGCCCTGGCATGCTGCTCGTCAACAACGATAATTCGGTTCCGAATACCCTCAACTCTGTAGCCAAACGAAGAGCTGAACGCGAAATTGCTCGCTTAAACGCACGCCTGGAGGAGGTAGTCAAGGAACGCGAACTCATGAAGCGTGAGCTGGAGATGGTACTGTGGCGGGAGAAAGTGGTGGAACTTGCTTCGGAGAGAGCAAGAAAGGTAGACGAGTGTGGGTGGGACCAGAGGCTCTGCTTCGGCGAGGAGGAATGGACAGACTTCGGTCAGGAGGTGTTGGAAAGCTATGGGGAAGCGCGAGTCAAGGAAGAGGTAGGGGATAACGTCATGTCGGTCGACGTCGCCTCTATCATGCATGGGGAATGGTGGTGCACTGGCAAGAAGAAATGCGAGCGTCACGCAGGGTAAGCCTTCCTCCCCAGTCGCACGAGTTGCGTTAGACTGCTTGGCAACTTTCTAGTTGGCAGAAACTCCGCGTTGCCGAAGTGTCGTTCGACAGAGAAACGAAAGAAGGGATTCTGCTCAGACTTACTACGCGCGAGCGCGAGATACGCAAGCTGATTGAAGACATACTTTATCCACAGCCAACCGCCACCTTGCAAGCATTGCCCAAGGCTCCACATCTCATAGTTCAGCTTAACGGGACGGATAAGCTCCATTTCACAAGTCACGTCTCAGAAAGGGCAAAAAAAAGGACATCGTAGCCCCGTGTATGTAGGCGACACATCACACATACCGTTCTCACAGAAGACCCTCCGTGGTGGTATACTTGAGATCGTAGCCATGCGCGAGACTGTTTTTGCCTACCGAACATGCGGCGGTCAAGAGAAACCGATATTGTAATGATCATGTTCCCATTAATATCCATCTCCTTCGCCGCCTTCTTTGCAGAACCCCTTTTGTTCGTACAAAACCTTTGCTTTGAAGTCCTCGCGGGTTTTCTTCTTGGCGATGTCGTTCTTATGATACGGGTCCAGAAACTGATAATCGACTTGTTGTAATGGGACATCATCCTCTTGGTCGAGGTCCTTTGGACAAAGTAAACCATCGGTAGGCCATGCGAGAATATGCATACTAGCAGCCATACAATTTCACCCAGTAGCACCACGTTCTCCCCCCGAATGAGGAAGAGGCCATGCCAATGCTCTGCAAATGCGTTACCATGGTATATCCGTTCGACGGTATCTTCGAGCACGAGGTTTGCTGCGTTCAAACCACGGTGAGGATCAGCGATGTGACCAGACATGGTCCCACCAACCCACCAAATTGATCGTAAGAACGCAATACGCCATGCAACTTTCGACCGTCTCTGAGGACTACCAGCATCTTTCCTAAGCCGGAGTATCATGGACCAGGGAAGATGGATCATAGGATGATTCAGGGTGCTGACTGGGGTTGACTTGGCTTGACAGACGTACTGTCCACGCAATCTACTAAGGATCCCGATGTCGTGAAAGGGATGAGTGAATCCATGGATCTCTCGTGCTGCTCCCAGGCAGCCAATAAGTAGAGAAAAAAAAGATCAAAGGAACGGCACAGTAATTATTTGGATGGCGCAGATTCGCGTGTTGGATGGGATTTGGCGACAAGTCCGACGAGGCAGGGCGATCGTCCGAGGCCACGGCACAAGATAGCCAACTACGTCGATGATACTAGGAGCTGATATGGCCGAGTCGTTAAGGCGAGTGATTTGAACTTTCACTATCACTTGGGCATTGCCCGCGTAGGTTCAAATCCTGCTGTCAGCGAATTTTTTTCCTTCCTGAACATGTTCTTCCGAGCTACACCGGTATCTCGCGCGTCTTGGGCAAACGATATCCGCGACA
This sequence comes from Boletellus ananas, assembly GCA_038089895.1. Lineage (NCBI taxonomy): Eukaryota > Fungi > Basidiomycota > Agaricomycetes > Boletales > Boletaceae > Boletellus > Boletellus ananas. Next base: position 316,970 of record JBBPLS010000002.1, on the reverse strand, counting down.
GACATGTTAGACACGGTCTACATTGTTAGACATGGTATGTTCCCTCCCTCCCTATGAACTGTACTCATACCAAGCGTCCTGCAGGCTTCAGAGCCAACTGGGTGACCTCAAATTGGTCAGTCGGGTTTCGTATTACAGCCGGCATTTCACGCAAGACCCATGGCACAGGATGAGTCCGACAGGTCTTGCCAGAGATCCCCCTCTAGCAGTATATGGAGAAGTAAGAGAACCAGTTCTCTCCTCCAGTGACCACGACATGTCATGACTTCGTACTAGGCCCAAGCTGTAGAGTTAGCGTCATACCTTGAATCACTCCCAAAGGATAAACAACCAAGCGCAGTTTTCTGTTCCCCATACTGTAGGCGGTCGACTTTTGTCATCTCGTCATTTTCAAGCGAGCATCTGTGTATAGATCGTTGCCTCCAGACTTGCAAACCTATTGCAGAACGCTTGTCTCTGTCGATCTATATCGAGCATGGTCTGACTACTCGCCGTCTGACGTATTCCGACTTCTGATATACGCCAACAGGATTATCAGAATGGTATTCTCCTGTCGCCCCAGGCACAGGTTTGTTTCCTCGACCACAGAGCGCCATCAAGTTGCGGGCCATGCTACCCGAGATCAGTCCGTCCTGGAATGCGGTGGACATCGATCCCTCCTGGCGCTCGGTCTGGCTACCGTCTCGCAAGGGAGAGGATTTAGAAGGGATCCACGCTCGGATGTCCGGCTTTCTCAGACACTTTATCCGCCAGATCGACGCGCGGCCGGACACGGGCCATCACAAGAGCGTCCTGCTTCTCTCCCATGCAGCACCGATCATCGCCATGTGTCGACATCTTCTTGCGCAACCAGAGTTGCCGCTCAGGGTCGGTTGTTGCACGTTGTCTCACTTTGCGCGGAAGCATGTTGGCATGGGTGAGGAGGAGGCTCCTCGATGGGAAGCGGTGTCACTGGCCTCTTCTGCACATCTAACCCATCAAGCGTCTCTGAGGGACTGGGGATTTGAGGATGTCGTGACGGATGAGACCACTGGCGAGGTACGCCCTTATTTACGGACCCGAATCAAGCGCTACAATGTCTGCAAGTAGGTCGTCCACGACGTTGGAGTACCGGGCACAGAAGGAGAAGAGGACGACATATTTGGGCCACAGATCCACCCGAGCATGTTATGAGTGTGGAGTGCAAAGTAAACGAGACGATGGCAGGCCGTTTGAACATGCGTTGTACAGGGTTCCTATCGTTTAACTACAACCCAACTACATTTAGGACCCCTGGTTCGTTCTACAAAAGGGAGACGTATGCGCTTGCGTAGCTCACACTAGAATCTGTAACGCTGGTGCACCTGCTGCTCTGTTCATATCGCACGAACTGCAATTTCGCCTTCTTACCCCCCTTCTCGATGTCTGAAAGCATGCCAAGAAGCACACCAATTGGTTTCCTTCCGCAGATGGTGTTGCCTGTCCGGTCTAGATACTCCAAAAACGTCGCGTGCGAGTCTGCCGCAGGGGTGTCCCCCTTAGACAACGGGGGCATGGTTAGGATGTCCAAGGCTTCTTGATCTAGATCGCGTATTGATGCGTAAACTGGTCTCTCGGTCAAATTTGAGTGAGCGCCGTGGCCTTTGAGATAGATGCCGGGCACCCCACTGGAGGGTGGCTCCGGATAGTAGAACGTGTACCCGTATGATTTGCCCCTATGGACAAAATCGGTCAAGACGGTCCCCGAGATCAGATATACTCACCAGTGGCAAAAATCGCTTGAAATCACGAAAAAGTTTTCAGGGTCAGCGAGATAAGGCGCGAAGATGCTGCCATATGCCCTCTGCTGGGACTGGTTAATAGAACCAACAAGAATGGGCACAACTGCGACATTAGAGCTAGTATGACAGGTTAGTAGGATGAAGGGATCGGATGAACAACTGACTCCTTAAATATCTGATACACGTATGGGAGGTGCATCTCGATGCTATGTTCATCCGTGTCCGTGCCAATGGACATAGTTCCGAATTTCCCCGTATTCTTCAGGTCACTTATAGCTAGGGAAACGGTCGCAATCCACTCCATCCACAAAGGGTCCTCGCAGTGACTCACTATCTTTGTCAAGCCGTAGCTTTCCCAACGGTGTCGCGTAATAATCGCAGCTAGAAACATCACAACGGTTCAGGTGGACATGATGTGCGGGCCCGAGAATGAAAACCCGCTTGCTTCAACGATAGGGATGAGATTGGTGTCACACGAGTTTGACGGGACTTACATTCCTCTTGTATCTATGCATTTGTATGCCCAAGCAGCAGCGCGTCCTGACCACATGTAACCGGCGTGTCTGAAGATTACTTGTCAGAGGCAAGATGTTTCGACAAGACAATGATGCCACAGACGGGGCAATGATCGCCCTACAACCCACAATGGGAGGAGCGAAGTCTTGATCGTCCGTCGGTTGTACGGCCGCTAGCCATTGGGACAGCTGCTGGCCCAGCACCTGGGCTGGACGAGTCATTCGTGGCGAGAAGGTGTGCAAGCGCTGCACGAGATACCATCGCTTTCGTACCAGGATCCGGCGTGGTCTGCGGGTCTGCAGACGTCGGAGTGGTTAGACGGGAGGTGAGCAGAAAGGCATACTCGCCTTGTCGTGCTCATGTTCAACTTGTCGTGCAACGGCAGTGAACGAGCGCGTCTATGAAAGAGAGCGGAAGTCGGGCACGGTCGACAACCGAAATTCACAGCAGAGCACGTTCGCACTAATTCAGCATGTGGGATGTATACATGTAACGACGACAAACTACTCCTCTGACCGCAGCCGTGCTGCAGAGTTTGTCACCTTGACGCCAAGCGCCTTGGCCCTTTGGCGTAAGCGTGTCACCGACTGGCCAGCGATCGTCAAAGGAAAGAACGTACCGCTCAAGGATAAGGATACGGTTTCGGCTGCTGACATTGTGTGCGATCTCTGCAGCGTAACTCTTGTTGTGCATCAGCAGGATGTCCACCTCCTTGACGTTGCTAACAAGGAACTTTTTGAGACCATTAGGAAGTAGGTGGCGGGTCTGCGGATAGGTAGTCCAGCCCAACGCCGATTGTGGAGAACAGTCGGTTACCTTTTTGTTGCTCCCGTAACCGATCTTGGGCATTGGAAGTTGTCCCTTGAAACGGCGCCTCACTCTGTTGTCGATACCCTTTGGTTTTCGCCATGCTTCCTTTACACTGTGGTAACGGTCGGACTGATGGCGCCTGCGTGGGAGATGAGAGGCTGCACGAAAGCGACGAGATGCCCACGGACTTGAATGGCTTAGTGCGCTTCTTGACGATGGGGATCTTGACGACCATCTCTGTCTGAGGAGATGTGTCAGGAGGCGTTCACAAGCAGCAGGGCGGAGCGCAAGGGAACATCATCCGCGCATCGGGCCATGCATCCACCGTCGGTGTCCCTATCCAGGGCCAGAGTGTCTCGAGACGCGCCACGGTCGCCGATGGAGACTGCAAAGGAGGGACACTCACGATCTCTGCGCTGGGGGGGGTCGATCTGGATGGGCACGACGGTATGGACGAGCAAGTGTGGGGAGGAGGGGGCAAACACACGTCAACATGAGTGGCTGTGCTGGCCCCTGTGATGAGACCCGGACGAGCGAGCGACGGTGAGCAACGCTGCACCGGTACCGTTCTCCAGCACGTTCGGCGCGGGGCACGAGCAGTGGAACCACCCAATACTGACAAGCGCGGGCTCCATCGCTGTTCAGTCCAGCTACAGTCCGAGTGGCACTGCCGTGCGAAGGTGGACGTGCTATTTCGGTCATCCACCGACACGCTCGCAAAACCATCGACCAGGGCGGTGGCCTTGTTCCCGAAGCGCTTGCTTGGCACGTGCGACCGCTCAACCTGCTAGACGCTCTCCCCGACCGCTCTCCTTGATGCTTGCCCAGTCCGCGCTCGATCTTGCTCCCGACGACGACGACTGGCTTGCGCCCGCCCCGCCCATGCTCTCCAGGGTAGCTAGCGTGGGCAATAGCTGGGGGGTCACTTCTATTGGACGTGGTTTCGATTGGAACTCCACTGACGACCGTCCGTCGAGTCCTTCCTCCGCCGGCTCTCCCGACAAGAAAAACCAGCTATCCGTCCCTGATCTCCCAAAGTGGATATCCATAAAACCTCCAGCTCCGCCTCGACGGTCCTCTCCAATATCTGTGATCACGACTCCCCATCGCAGGCCACAGAACTTCTTCCCGGAACATGACATCCAGCCCTCGTTGCAGTTGACAGACTCGCCGATCTCTGGCTCGCCTTTGCGCACGCGTCCATATTCCCCATTCAATACCTTGCAACCGCCCGCCTCTTTTCACCCAACACCGGAACTTAATCGTGCGTTGCCCCCACGTTCTCCCACTCTTCCACGTCCTCGCAGGCGATCTTCTCAGCAGCGCGTCTCTCTCATTGCCGGTCGTGTCTCAATTGCCCCGATCGAGCCTCCCTCGCCACCGCCAGCAATGCCGCAAATCCTTCATCGATCTAGCAGCACTGGAAACGTGCTGTCGTCCGTTGCCAGTACCAGAGCATCAACCCCAACATCCGATGGTCCCATCCTTCCAGATAGAAAAACGATTTCAGACTTTTTAATCGAACGAGAAATTGGTCGAGGTGCATATGGCTTGGTCAAAAGGGCTCGGGAGTACAAATCGGATGGTACCCTTGGGGTAAGGAACTAGCCCGCTTAGCCTGTCGGACACACTTCCTGATCGTGTCGTAGCCACCCCTGGTTATCAAGCAAGTAATCAAGTCACGTATTCTTGCCGATTGCTGGAAACGGCACCACGAATACGGGACGATACCAATAGAGATCTATGTCATGTCTCTCGTGTCCGCCACGTCATACACTCTTCCCCCTCCTCGTCCTTGGGACTCAGGACGGCATCGTCGTTCATTGTCGCCTTCACGCACTCTCGACGTGGGTTTCCATTGGGAGGAGGGAAAAGTAGTTAGGGGACACCCAAATATCTGCCCTTTGCTGGACTTTTTTGAAGACAACCATTACTACTATCTCGTCCTGCCATCTGCATCCCCCGAACATCCTCCAAGCGAGCCCCATCCTCCGACAGATCTGTTTGATTTGGTGGAAGCATACCCAGCAGGGCTTCCCCCAGCCTCCATTCGCAGCTACCTCGGCCAGCTCGCTGATGCGCTCTCTTTTTTGCACGATCATGGAATTGGTAAGTTCTCCACTTTGTCCTTCTAGCGGGCGTTTGACGGATCTGCATAGTGCACCGTGACGTAAAAGACGAGAACGTCGTCCTTGGCCCAGGTGGCCTGTGCGTTTTGATAGATTTTGGTAGCTCAGGATTGATCAGAAGTTCTGGCTGGGACACGTTTAGTGGCACGTAAGTATGCTGCTTTCTTGGCCATGTTCCCCCTTGACATGATCCTGTTGGGCAAGGCTGGACTACGCTGGACCAGAGATCCTGCGAGGCGAGCGATATTACGGGAAAGAGCAAGACGTCTGGGCGTTTGGAGTGGTGGCCTACGTTCTCCTAGTCGGGGAATGTCCATTTTTAACTGCGGCGGAAGCACAGGAGGGTTTGAGGTCTCCGTTCGCAAGTGCGTCAATCGCTTTAGACGAGCGCTGTGGTGACGACAAGGCATACGACGGAGAGGAGGTGGACGGAGGGGGTGCCCTTGGGGATGCCGCGGCACTTGCGAGGGCGTGTCTACAGGTAGACGTCGACGCAAGACCCACGTTCGAGGGTATTCTCCGGTGTCGTTTTCTGAGTGGCCACGACGGGTGGGGAATGAAGAAACCATACGGCAATCGCCCAACCGCCCCGCAGCCGAGCGCCTTCCCTGCACGCATCACCTGAACGAGGCGAGGGTCTGGTTCGCGATCATCTCAGCTTTGGACGAGCACAATCAGCATGTAGCCACGGATTTGGCATATTATTGCCGACGTCCCTATCTATTGTCTGGCAGTGGTCCAGGAGGTCGTTAGGAGCACGAGATCGCTTGTTATCCACCCGCGCGTTGTTCGTTGTGCATGGCGTTGCCGCGGAGTTTCAATTCGGGCTGCCGGCGTGGGGCGGAGTTGACGGCATATCAGTTTATCAGCGGCATCGAATCACATCGATCCGGGATCGATAAAATTTTTTGGTGCGCAAGGGTATAACTATCAGCAACCATCTGGCCTCTCTTTCTTTTCTACCACCACGTCCTCTCCCCCCCTGCACCTTTTCTCTTTTATTTCTGCATACTTAAGTGAGTCCCATCTCACCGATCTCACCTCTACTCTCCGTCGACGCAATGTTTCCCGCCGTGCCTACACCGTCGCTCGTTTTCCGCTGCTCCTGATGTCGCGATCAGCATCCTCGAGATCGCATACTGATCCTTTGCACGCAGACGATCAAAATGGGAAAGGAAAAGATCCACGTCAACGTTGTCGGTATGTGGAATCCCTCTCGCTAACCCCCTTCCCCCCATTGACTGGGTTATCGCAGTCATCGGTCACGTCGATTCCGGAAAGTCGACGACCACTGGCCACTTGATCTACAAGTGCGGTGGTATCGACAAGCGTACCATCGAAAAGTTCGAGAAGGAAGCCGCCGAGCTCGGCAAGGGATCCTTCAAGTACGGTGAGTCACCGATTACCTGTGCTTGATGTGACACGTTCCTGATAAGATTCGCAGCTTGGGTGCTCGATAAGCTCAAGGCTGAGCGCGAGCGTGGCATCACTATTGATATTGCCCTTTGGAAGTTCGAAACGCCCAAGTACATGGTCACCGTATGTCGGTCTTCACGCCTATAGCACAGCTATACTCACGTGACATCAGGTCATTGATGCCCCTGGGCACCGCGATTTTATCAAGAACATGATCACTGGTACCTCCCAGGCAGACTGCGCCATCCTTATTATCGCTGGTGGTACCGGCGAATTCGAGGCTGGTATCTCCAAGGACGGGCAGACTCGTGAACACGCACTTCTGGCATTCACCCTTGGTGTGCGTCAGCTCATCGTAGCCGTAAACAAGATGGACACGACCAAGGTATGTTGCCCGTCTTCTTGGATGGGTGTCGATCAATATGTCGTTCACAGTGGAGCGAGGACCGCTTCAACGAGATTGTCAAGGAAACTTCGACGTTCATTAAAAAGGTTGGCTACAACCCCAAGGCTGTCGCCTTTGTGCCCATCTCTGGCTGGCATGGCGACAATATGCTGGAAGAGTCTCCAAAGTACGCGTTGTTTTACTGGTTTGATTTCTAGAACACTCAGTCAAAATAGCATGCCCTGGTACAAAGGCTGGACCAAGGAGACCAAAGGTGGTTCCGTCAAGGGAAAAACACTCCTCGATGCTATCGATGCTATCGAGCCTCCTGTTCGGCCTTCCGACAAACCTCTTCGCCTTCCACTCCAGGATGTTTACAAGATCGGTGGTATCGGGACGGTGCCCGTTGGCCGTGTCGAAACCGGTATCATCAAGGCCGGCATGGTCGTCACTTTTGCGCCTACAAACGTGACTACTGAAGTCAAGTCTGTTGAAATGCACCACGAGCAACTTGCCGAGGGTGTTCCCGGTGACAACGTCGGTTTCAACGTCAAGTACGCTATTATCCCTCTAGACTATTTTCCTTGGCTGACTTGTTCGTAGGAACGTGTCCGTCAAAGACATCCGTCGTGGGAATGTCGCCTCCGACTCCAAGAACGACCCCGCAAAGGAGGCTGCTTCCTTCAATGCTCAGGTCATCGTCCTCAACCACCCTGGTCAGATTGGTGCTGGTTACGCTCCAGTGCTTGACTGTCACACCGCCCACATCGCGTGCAAGTTCTCCGAGTTGATTGAGAAGATTGACCGTCGGAGTGGCAAGTCTATTGAGCAGGCACCCAAGTCGGTCAAGTCAGGTGATGCGTGCATTGTCAAACTCGTTCCTTCCAAGCCAATGTGTGTCGAATCGTACAACGAGTACCCACCTTTGGGTCGATTCGCCGTTCGTGACATGAGACAGACTGTCGCTGTCGGCGTCATCAAATCCGTCGAGAAGACTGAGAAATCTGGTGGTAAAGGTGAGTCCTGCGGTATTCGGGACGTGGCAGGGACGTTCGATGACCTTCTCCCCCAGTTACCAAGTCTGCCGAGAAGGCCGCCAAGAAGAAGTAATAGATGTAGAACTATTGTATCTTTGTTTCTTTTTGGCACTCTTGCTCCCTGTTTCCTTAGCTTTTCATGGTGTGCATACCTACAACGTCCATCCTGCCACGCGCTGTCTGTAAGACAGTTGATGAAGACGAGGGGATTTAGCCATGACCATCGAGCTTGCTGCTGTTATGGACCACGACGCACAGTGTGGATCGGCGCTGACCCGGGTGATCGGGGGTAGGTTTGAAGTTGGAACATGTGGGCTTTAAACTTGAACCAGGAGACCAGCCAGACAGCATATTGCCCAAGGATTGATGGGTGGCTCACAAGGCTGGCGAACGTGTGTGCCGGCGGGACTTTATAACAAGCGCTGGAACATAAACATGTGAACACCGCCGAGTTCTTGGTTCACAATGGCTGAGCCCAAGGCAGTCATCCGCACGTATAAGCCTGATGATGAAAGACTCGTCAAGTTCACGCTTGGGCTGGCTGCCATGGAAGGACTTGCTGCAGCCAACAGACGAGGTATGTTCAAGTGCCCCGAGCGAAAAAAAAAAGCCATGCTCAGCGTCATGACAGCTGCAGCCCATCCATTGATCCTGAGCTTATGGGTCGGATTGTCATGCGTCATGGTTCAATTGCTAGACTGGTGGCCGAAACCAGAGTATGGCCTGTTAGGATGGCTGCTGCCACTGCCAGCTTTCGCATGTTGGGGCGTTCCAATATTGTTCGCGCTCGATTGGTACACGCCTGCTCTTGCCTGACTGGTGCATGCACTTACGCTGCGTCCTGTTGCTCAGGATCAACCGGCCACACTTTGAAGATGCTGCATCCGATCTTATGCGTCGGCCCGATTTCGCTAACTTGCAAAAATACTATGTTCGGTCGCCATCTTCAGGGCTCTTTATTCTTGAATATGGCAGTAGGTTCATTGGCCTCGTTGCCATCGACGCCTCGAGAGACTCGCAATCGGACGAGAGCTTTGTGAAGAGAAGTGCACAAAGTCACGTTCTTACAGACAAGACCGGGGACTTCTACACCGGCGGTACTTCTTCCGTTGCGACCATTCGACACTTTTTCGTGGAGGAACAGTTTCGCAAGTCTAATGTGCAGCAGGACATCCTTGCATTCGCGGCTCGACATGTCTTCACGGCGACGCCGGACGTTAAAGTTCTCAGAGCCTTGTCTACTCCCCTTCTCAGCTATAAATACAACATGTTGCGTGAATTCGGGTTTTCAGTGGATAAACAGGTCAGTAGCATTGGGATATTTGGCTGGAGGCTCGACGAAATGAGCCTGGAAAGAGCCGGGTGGGAGAGGAAGCAGGGCAGGGAGGTTCGATAGTATTTATGTAACGCTGTAGTCCAGCCGAATATCTTGTTGCACTAATGGCAACACCTTGTTACAACATGGTGGGGCTCCTTCAAGTTGTCAGTGCCGATCCGAGTGGTTCACGCCCGCACCAACCTTTAATTCTCGTTCAGTCTTCCGTGTCACAGACGTGTTTGCCTGTGCTCCGCAGTCTTGTCCAGCCCACGAAGCGTCCAGCGCAAACCTTGCTGTTTTGTTTCCTTTATCCTCCAGCAGCGCTGATCGCAGACTGGCCAAACAGTCCCGATGGTTCTCTGAAGGTGTTTGACTACACCACAAAGGTTCCAGGATACGACGAGGCTCATGTCTCGCGCGACGAAGTCCTGGCCTCTGTTCGCTCAGGTCAATAAATTCGTAGGGGGTAAAGTAACCGGGGCTCATCACGAACAGTTCCTGGTCCAGGGTCACTTCGTATCATCATAGACTCGGTAGACACCCTTGCTGCAGATCTCGCATCGGAGTCTCAGACGTACAAGCTTATCAAGAGCCTTCTTTGCCTCATTACCTCCCGTTCACGTAGGCTATATGCACTGGACGCATCCCGGCCCGTTCTCACCGTGTTTGTTGCAGAGCCGTCTGTGTTGATTCTGCACCTTCTTCCTTGCTCTCTATTGCCAATATTGTCACAGGCCCATCTTTCGCCAACTCTGACACACATAATTGCCCATCCACCGTCTTTAGTTACCCATCTCGCAACATCGTACCTTGCGCCCCCGCCACCCGCCGGGCCAGCTGAAAAGTTTTGGGCCGTATTCATTCCAGTTTCTGAACGTGTCCGTGAAAGTGAGGTTCTTGTCTACGGATCAGAGGGTACTGGTACCTGTTCCGGAGGAGGCACAGATCTGCGAGAGTTTGTCGTCGAACTGATAGTCAGGGGAGTGGCAAATCAGGGACGCAGGCGAGAAATCGAGCGGACAATCGAAGCGTGGAACGATGCCGGTCCGGAGCACCTTCAGAAGTTGGAGAGCTTGAGGAGTATTTGGTCGCCGAGCAAATCTCCTGATGAGGTTTGTTGCCCTTGCTTTACAACTGAGCAATATTTGATCATAAATTTCTAGAGGCCAGCTGATGCAGCTCACATTGTACCCTTCAATTTAAAACTTACTCCATCTCAGGAGAAATCAAGGGCGCAGGTCCCTCTGCCTTACGTTCACGCAGGTGAGACTCATCATGTCGCATGCAACGAGTGTAAATACCACATCGTAGGCAAATCCACGCCTCAAGAGCCACCTGCGGGAGGAGCAATTTTATATGAGCCAGACTCAGCTGATGACATCGACGACGATGATCCCGACGAAGATCTCGATATCTAATTGAAGAATTGAGTGAAGTGTTTTACAGTCAAGAACCACGACCATGTAATTCGGTGATTCTACGAACTCGAAACTCTGAAGCGGATCACTCGACACCTTTTCTGTTCCTTACCCTCAGCTTAACCATCAGCTTTCCACTTTCCATCAGATAATAGTCCTTGAGAGATTCTATCCAAGTCTGCGGATCGAAGCCGTCGTCGAACTCCATGTCGAAATGCATAATGAACAACGATACAACTGTCCTCAATTCGATCATCGCCAGGGGCTTGCCCACACAGTTTGCGGGCCCCACGGAGAACGGTATAAACACGCTGCGGTCCAGCACGAGCTCTTGTGAGTCGAGAGTGTCCAAGATCCACCGATCTGGCCAGAATTCATCTGGGCGAGGAAAGAAATATCTCGGATCACGATGTACAACGTACGGAGACACTTGGATTTGAGTGCCTTCCCTGATGTAGCTAGGCGACGTGTGAGACTCGTCAACTGCAAAGCTTGACCAGATCGTACTGAGTGCCTATCATTTTCCCCCCCGTACCCCTCGTGGGTGCACGCTGCAGCGTCGTCGGAACTGGAGGTTGGAGGCGCAAAACTTCATTTCTGGCGTGACCGCACAACGAGAGTCAGCACCCCGCCTTAAAAAAGGGAAGTAGAGAAATGCACATCACTGCATTTAAGATAGGTAGGTTGACCAAGATTTCTGTGTTGAGAGAACTAGGCTCTGTCGGGGGGAACACTGCATCCACCTCCTCGCGTAAACGCGCGTAGTAGGCCGGATTTGCGAGCAGATAAAACATGGTGTTTCTTAGGACGGCGGAAGCTGTGTCTGCACCTCCTATAATGGCGAGAATCGAGTTCGATACGATCAACTTGAAGGATATTTCCTGTGAATCAGCCTGGTACGCCGAAGTCTGGGTTCAGCACTCAGTGAGACGTAACTGCATCAAACATGAGATCTATTAACCAAGTGATAAAAAAGATCCTTCTTGTCCGGTTCTTGGTTAAATCGTATCTTAGCCCGTTGTAAACCGAACGACCCAAAAGCACGCATTGGCGCTCCGAAGTAAGGAAGGTTGCGAAGCACAGGTGAAAACCACGGCACGGCCTGACATAGACTACTATAACTGGAGAAGTGGTGAAAGAATGGTCACGGAAAACGACATAGACTGACTAGAGTGATCTTGATATGCCGGGCAAAAGTTTTGCGCTATCACCGTCCCGCATGAGCTCGAATCCGCCCCCGAAACTTGACCGCATTCTGAAATTGAGAACGATTCAAGTAATCAGAGGGCTCAGTCTGACTTACGCCATGTCTCCCATGAAGTCGAACCTGGCGTACCACATAAACAAGGGACCCGGAGAATCATGTGCAAGAAATATTTACGAAAAGTAGCCAATCCAAGTCGCGATGTCTAGACAAGCAAATCCACCTTGTTCTTTGCAGATGGTCTCGAGAGTACCTATCAGCTGACGAGCGCGCGAGAGCATGAGCTCTTCATAATCCCTCAGGGGAGAGTTGGCAAAGGCCTTGTTCCAGGCTTTTCGTAAGGTAGCATGGCGCTTGGGACAGCGAGTACAGATCAGACACAAGTTTTCCATTTCCTCCTTGCTGACTGGTGTTGTCTGCCTTCCTTCGAATACTGATTAGCTCGAAGGTGAGCTGGCAGATGGCACCATAATCGCATGACGAAGCTCACATGGCCCCCTTGGCATTCCTTGCGGACCGAAGATGTACAGAAATATGTCTTTGTCAGTGACGGACAATTCGTTTGGCCCTTGACCTCAATCAGCAGTAGATCCAGAGTTAGCGACACACTTGGAGCAGCGCACCGATACGGACGATAGGACCATATCGATCATGCAACTGTTTGCGATAATGGTGTGATTTCCCACCAGAGGTGATCAGTACTGTCCATAGCTGGGATATCTTGCATGCGATGGGACCGGGATACTTTGCAAGGGGGTGGAACGGAGAGAGGCGATAGACTACAATCGATGTGAACAGGGTCATAAAGAACACCGCATAGGCTACCAGAACCGCAGACCGAAACGACCGCGCAGGGTGGATCAAGGAAGCTGGAAGTAGAGGGACCGCGATAAGGGGCAGCAAGCTACGCGAGACTGAGGGTTCGTGTTGATTGAACCAACGGTGTACAGCCTGGGGGAAGGGCGACCGCCAGCTCGAATCAGCTGTGAATGCGGAACCACGGACGCACCCACCAAAGCACAGAGAACGTCCAGGATCACTGCGCTCGCCAACGGGGTCATTGTAGTGCGAGAAAGCCAGAATGAGGGCATATATCATTGCCTAATTAGGCAACCAAGTAGGATGGACTTGCACCACCACGTTGCCAATGGACAGCCTTGCTGTGCGCGTGATTCTGTGTCTGCTGTGGTTCATTAACGTTCGTTGAGGCCTTAGGTCGCTCCGAACGACTACGCGACCCTTGATAGGCGTGTTCACTCGTTAGCCCATCTGCGCTTTGGCGGTTCCCTTCGCCGCTCGGGCTCTCCCATTCCAAATTACTGTGATGGCACGGAACGAGGACGATTCCCCGCCCATCCTTAACCCAAACATATACCTCAACTATCTCCGGCCCACCGTTGCAGGCGAGTACGAAGCAGCAAGAGATGTTTTTCTTGTTACCTTGGGGGTACGGTACTCGTGCCTGATCCGAATGCTGATTGACATGCTACCATAGGCTCTGCTGTGGGACATCCTCTCCAGCCTACCAAGCGACTGGAAACTAATTAATACAAGTCAGTTTTCGCCAGTTCTCCTTGCTTACTTTTTATCCAGGTACGTCTTCCCCAGAACTACATTCTCATCTTGACTGTCTCAACCAGGACATGTGCGCTTGTGGTGGTATTCATGTCGGTGTTGACAAAGAGTGAGCCAGGTCCACGGACTGTTCCCGGCAACGACCAACCTTTACTAGCTGGTCCCGTCCAGAACTGCGGCATCATGGGATTGATCCTTTCCATATTCTGGGTCCTCGCGTCCGGATCATCCTCGTATCTTTTGCTCAAACGTGTCCATGCCGTCTTTTTCCAAGAGAGACTTGCTCGCCATGCTTTTACGGTCCTTTGGGTTGTCGGATTTGGTGCTTCCATGACAATGCTCCCGGGACCACTGCACGATTACTACGAGATCGCAAATACAAAGCATTGCGCCAACGTCAGAATCAAGAATTACGTGGCAGTAGCGTTCATAGTGCCTGTGCTGTTCGATGCTCTCGTATTCTTCGCGATCAGTTATAAAATTCTCAAGTCCCATCGCACCACGAAGCTGACACAATGGAAGGCCTTTTGTTGCGCCGAAACTCTTCCTCATCTTTCCCGGGCAGTCTTACAAGGGGGACAACAATATTATATGCACGTCCTTCCTTTTCTGAGACCATTGTCCGGCTAAGGACTCTTTTCACAGGGTTACGACTGGTGTCAACGTCACACGCTCGATTTTAGTTTTACTGCCCAACGTGTCCCCGATCTTGCAATTATCGCATTCGATTCCTGCAGTGGCACTTACGAGCATAATGGCATGTCGTGTCTTTCGTAATCTCAGGCTGGAGGCAATGCATGACACAGAGGTTGGAATCTTGACCACGATCCGATTTGCGGACAAGGAACGTGCCAATGACCACCAACCAAAGAGTACAGACCCTGCGTTCGCGGAAGCGGATCTGGCCTAAAGTAGGCAGTGATTGATGCGAGGTTCGAGTACACGGGCCAATGATTGGTATGTACAGTATGTAGCGCCGTGATATGTACGGATTAAGCTACGCACATGGGTGGCTGGAGTGCTCAAAGATGTAATATGCGTGATATCAAGGTAGCTGAAACTGTCAAGAGGTACGTGTAAGGGTCGACGTGCTCACCGAAGGGCTGGCTTTGTTGGAGACTGAGTGGCCAAGGCCAGCAAGGCGTGTTCAAGATGTGGACAAAATTGCAGGTGCAAACTCAACGAAAGTGGCCGTCAAGCTAAAACCGCTTCATGGACGAAAGTGCTGCAAGAGAAAGACGACGAAGGGTGTTCCTGTTTACACTGCCGTGCCTAGAACCCGATTCAACCATGCCTGCGGGGCTAGCATCCCCTATGCTCTCCCGAACCTGAGACTGTCCAGAGACTGTTCGTGATCTCACGTGGTCCAGTCCCGTTGGACAATGAGGAGCGAGTGCCAATGGACGAACATCGTACGGGGGAGGAGGCGCAGTGATCAAGATCACGCTGCCATTCTCACTATCTTGACTTGTGATAACCCTAAAGTTGACATCTCTGTCCATGCTACCGCGGTGCTTGTTATCACGATGGCGCGTAACCAGTTGCTTGACGCGCCCGCCGAGCATTTTGGCACGCTTCATGAAGGTCTGGGACCTCGAAACATGGGGGACGACAGGGAAAGAGCAGTGAGAATGCGGGTGATGGGGAAGTATGGATGAATCAATGGTTGTCTCCGACACGAGCTCTTCCAGCTGGGAACCGCGAATATTATCCGAGAGCGGTGAAGGTGGTTGATCGGATCGAGGGACCCCAGGCGTTACACTCTGACGCCATGCCTGTAGGCTATCCAGTGTTGACGGAAATGCATCCGTGCCGGTGGGCTTCAGAGCTAGACGTGCCGGTGAAGAAGGCTGAGGGAGCATGCCGCACGGCCACGGTGGCAGCGGAGAAGACAACGACGGCGCCGGAGATTTGGCCAGGGTGGACGGCAAGTTGTACACAAGAGAGGATGCTTGTGAAGGGGGGGAGACAGTGCTCCGACTCAGTGCTGGCGTAGATGCGGGGCTGCTATCTGTACCGGCTGAGGCAACGTCGGGGAGGTTGTGTCGAAATATGCGGTCCGTCTCTGTGTGGCCGCCGAGGTCGCTGAGCCAGGTGGATGAAGAAATCTCCCAAGGGAAACGATTCCCGGACTGGATCCTATTAGATTTACTACGCACGGACTCACTCGCAGTGGCGGGGGTCGCGGGGGGCGACACGCGGGCTGTTGATACACCGTCCCCGTCCTCCGAACGCGGCGTGGGTGGCATCAGCAAGAACTGACTCGGGGTCGGCGAGGCAAAGTGTGCGACAGCATGCTGTGGACAGGCCGGTGTTGGATGCTGGCTCGCGGGGTCTTGCCTGTCGCCAAACGCGAAACACGACGAGACAGGAGTCGAAAGGGAGAGCGGTGTGATTGGAAGCGTCAGGTCGGTACTAAAGGGGCAATATTCTGTAGGAGGGACGGTGATTCGCAGCGGGCGAGGCTTCGAGGCGAGGCGAGTTACAGGGCCGACAGCGCAGGACGGAAGGGCGTGCAGTTCCTGGGGCGAGTCGCTCGGAGAGTCCATGGCCCGGGGGAACGGCGGACGAGAGAGAGAATTTGGTGAGGGCGACGCGGACGCTGGCCAAGCACCGGGGAACTGCATCTCTGGGGGCATCCAAGGTGCAACGCAACGAACACGCGAGAAGGAAAGAAACCAAGTCGACACACCTCGGAGGGCGAGATCACCTTTATACTCGAACGGAAAAGGACGACATCCATCAAGACTAGTATGGAACCATCCAGTCGAGACATTAGCTATGACCACGCTACAGATTTCCTCTAACCGCCGCATCCACACTCCGTGCAAAGTAGTCAATGTTGCCATTGTTCAGTCCAGCCATCGAGATGCGGCCGTCCATCGTCATGTAAATATGGGCTTTTTCAGCCAGAGCCTTGCACTGCTCGGTCTCGAGCCCGGTGAAACTACGCCATACGTGACTCGAATCAGCACAGAGTGAGGGAAAACACACCTGAACATGCCAATTTGGCTCTTGATATGTCCCCACGTCCCTGGGGTCTGGAGACCGGCCGTCAAGAGTTCATACAGCTTTTCTCTCAAGTTGATAATGCGATCTGCCATGCCCTTGACTTCGCCTTCCCATTCTTGATAGAGCTGTGGGTCCGACAGAATCGTGTTGGCGATATGGGCACCGTGCAGAGGTGGGTTTGAATACATGGGGCGCACGATAATCTTGAGCTGACTTTCAACACGTTTCTTCTCCTCCTCGCCCGTAGTAGTGAGCGAGAATGTCCCGACGCGCTCGCCGTAGAGCCCCATGGTCTTGGCAAACGACTGGCAGACCGCTACTTGGTGGCCTTGGGAAACAAAGTAACGAACAGCAAACGCATCGCGTGTCGTCGAGCCGGAAGCAAAGCCCTGGTATGCCATGTCGAACAGCGGGAAAAGCTTCTTTTCGGCGACGAGGGTAGAAAGTTCCTGCCATTGTGCTTGGGTGGGATCAATCCCGGTGGGGTTGTGCGCGCAGGCGTGCAAAAGAACGATGGCACCCTCTGGAGCGTTCTGTAAACCATGTGAGAAGATACAACGCACCCGGAATCCAAACACGCACTTTCAAGTCCTCCTTGAGGCCGTCAAAGTCAAGGCCGACGGTTTTCTTGTCAAAGTACCTGTATCTGCGAACCTCCAGGCCAGAATCCTTGAACAAGGGTATATGGTTGCCCCAGGTAGGACTTGGCATATAGATGACTTTAACGCCGGGGTAATGCCTGGCTAGGAAGGCACCGCCAATCCTAAGAGCCCCCGTCCCAGAGAGGGATTGGGTCACTGCGATCTGTTGTATATCCAGAATCAGTGCGACTCTGAAGCGGAATGGACCGGACGATGCGGACCGCATTCTGGCTGAGCGGTGGGCTATCTGCACCATAGGCGAGTCTAACAGCATTTTGGGTGAAGGAGGCGAGACCGGTGATGGGAAGATACTCCTTATCCAGTCTCGCAAGGGCCATCTTGGCTTCCGCCTGTGGCATGCGGGATGAGTGGTCAAGCACAGTGGGAGAAAGAACGAAAAAGAAAACCTTTTTGACAGTGTTCAAGATGTATGGTTTCCCGTCCTCATCCCTGTAGGCACCCACACCCACGTTGATTTTGCGGGGGTCTCTGTCGGCCTTGAAAGCCTCGGTGATGTCTGGTCAAGGGTGGATAAGCGAGTCGTGACGGAAGGGGCATGCTGACCAAGGATTGGATCCGGAGGGCCAGCGGGAACGGCGAGCCAGGTCGACAAGGGAGCTGCAGCGCGGAGGACGGCGGGCGCGCGGCGGGCAGGACGAGCGGACGAGACTGCGCAGGACAAGCGGGCAGCGCGAACGGGTAGCATTTGGATAGGCAAAGCAAAGCGCGTGGTGTCGGTCGCGAAATTTTGCAGGCTGTGTCGTCACTGTCAGCTTGCCGCCCGGAATCGCCCGATGGCGCTGCCCACACGACGCAGCTGGACGGGGACGAGGAGGAGGGCATCTCGGACGTGGGCTTGCTGATGCTCCCAACCTTAAATACCATTCGAGTCGCGCTGATAAGATCGGACTCGTGTTGATCACACACCACCATGTCCGCACCTGCAGCGGTCGAGGGCAGCATCCCCGATCCTGCCCCCCGAGGGTATGCTGCACCCACTCCGCCCGTGTCTGCTGATCGTCAGTCGCCAGGAGCACCCCGGACAGCAACCTGGAGCGGTGAGTGCACCCGTCCCCAATCATGCCCCCCTAAGCTCGCTCCCAAGATCCGAAGGCGATGGCCCCACAAAAACAGCACTGAAAAAGGCTGCAAAGGAAGCCGAGAAAGCGAAGAAGAAAGCCGATAAAGCAGCAAAAGCAAAGGAGCTGGATCGCGCCCGAGCGTCCGCAGACGAGGTTTTTCCACGTTCATCCGAGCAATCACGATCTGAAACACCGTCTGTAGGACTATGCCGCCGGTAAATACGGCAAGCTCCCGTTGCACCAGTCCCAATCGCGGCCGGGCCACAAGCGCACCGATATATCCACTTTGAGTGCTCAGAATCATGGCGAACAAGTCCTCATCAGAGCTCGCATTCAGACCTCCCGCCTTCAGGGCAACAAGATGGTCTTCCTCAATTTACGCCAACGCATGAATTCTGTCCAGGCATTAATGCAGGTCGCCGAGGGTCGGGTCAGTAAACATATGGTCAAGTGGGCCGGCGCGCTGGCCGTAGAGAGCATCGTCCTCGTCGAGGGTACCGTTCAAAAGAGCCCCGAGCTGATCAAGAGCGCGACAGTAGGCGAGGTAGAAATTCACATCAGCGAGGCCAGTAGCCTGCAGCGACGGTTCAAATGCGGAAAGGCTGATTTGCATCGAACCAGCTGTGGCTCGTGGTTGGGATAGAAAGCAGACTGCCGTTTTCCCTCGAGGACGCCAGCCGGTCAGAAACGGCACCTGAAGTCGAGGGACAGTTCAACAGAGTTCTGCTCGACACCCGATTGAACAATCGTGTCTTTGATCTCCGAGTAAATGCATCATGCTAGACATCACCTTCCACACTTCTGACGTCCCGCTTTGCAGACGGCGACAAACCAAGCGATTTTCAAGCTCCAGCACGCCATAGGGGATTTATTCCGTTCGTACTTGAATAGCAATGGATTCGTCGAAATACATAGCCCCAAGCTTCAGGGAGCTGCGACGGAGTCGGGCGCATCTGTCTTTAGGGTCGACTATTTCAAAGGTTTGTGTGCACCGGTTGTCGCACCCATACCTGACTCTCTCGCAGGCAACGCCTACCTTGCCCAATCGCCCCAGCTAGCCAAACAGATGGCCATCGCAGCCGACTTTGAGCGCGTATACGAGATTGGTCCCGTCTTTCGTGCCGAGGATTCCAACACACACCGTCACCTCACGGAGTTCGTTG
The DNA here is from genome assembly GCA_038089895.1 of Boletellus ananas. Taxonomy (NCBI): domain Eukaryota; kingdom Fungi; phylum Basidiomycota; class Agaricomycetes; order Boletales; family Boletaceae; genus Boletellus; species Boletellus ananas. The sequence continues at coordinate 297,504 of JBBPLS010000002.1, read as the reverse complement.
GTTTGGATCTAGAGATGGTGATCGAGGAACATTACCACGAAGTTCGCGATTTGCTCGATGGCATGTTTAAAGCGATATTCCGCGGTCTCAAGGAACGATATTCTACCGAGGTCGCCACGGTAGCGGAACAATTCGAGGCCGAGGAATTCAAATGGCGAGACGGCCCAGAGGGAACCTTGGTCCTCACATTCAAAGAAGCTGTAGGTCTCCTTGTCGAGGACGGGGTGGATCGAGAGAACCTGGATGATATCAAGTGGGTGGAGTCACGCACACCGTTGCGCTTTCAGTGACCGCCTTGCAGCACGGAGAACGAGAAGAGGCTGGGCCGCATTGTGAAAGCCAAGTACGATACAGACTATTTCATCGTCGACAAGTTTCCGCTTGCCCTCCGTCCGTTCTACACCATGCCTGACCCAGAGGATCCCGTGAGTACCTCGATCGACTGGTCGTCCTTGGTTGACACCGTAGCAGACCCTTTCCAACTCGTATGACTTCTTTATGCGAGGTGAAGAAATTCTATCTGGCGCACAACGTATCCACGACCCCGAATTCCTCTCACAGCAAATGCGCGCCAAGGGCGTTGACCCCGAGAGCATGAAGGGATATCTGGATGGCTTCCGAATCGGCTGTCCTCCTCACGGAGGGGGTGGAATCGGTCTAGAGCGCGTATTGATGTTTTTTTTGAAGCTCAACAACATCAGGCGAGCATCTTTGTTCCCTAGAGATCCCAAACGGCTTGAGCCTTGAGCTTGGGCTTTCACTGGAACCACGCACTTCACAGCTGTCTGCCAAGCCATCTATTGCAGACCCGTCTGAACAAACGATTACTGGTTCGGCGCTCAAGCTAGATTTACAGGATACACCAGGAAATACTTGCAAGAGTAGACTCTGTTACGTATTTCGAATTAAATGTTTGAACAAACCCTTTGAGAAGCGTCCGCAAAAAATATTTGATAGTGAAGAACGGTAAATAGAAAGCGAAATACGAACATCATCCGCCCCGGCAAAGTTCCGCCCTGCAACCAAGCAGTGAGCAGAAGGCTAGGGGCAAACGTTGGCACTAATCACCTGCCATAAGCGCGTCAATATACACCTGTCACCGTCTTTCTCTCCTGACCCGACGTCTTTCGGAACGCGAACTTGACCGTTGACCGATCGCGCTGGCAGGTAAGGAGCCTCCCTCCAATGCAGCGGCGATAACGTCCGCAGGCAGATCGATATGAACACCTTCGGGGTAAGCATACGCATCCAGTGGGGAATACGCAGGCGGATCTTGTCTCGAGAACGCTGGAAGGGAATCTTGCAAGGTGTCGACTGCCTCGCGAGGGGGTGGCGAGGACAGTGCTCGTAAATGAATATCACGCTGATTAGGCGTGGGCGGATTCGGCGAACGAGGCGAATCAGGTGGTGGATGGACCTGGATAATGGTTTCGGAATCTGTGTGTCGCACGGCAGCCAGGAAGTGAGTGAACGAATCCCGTCGTAGCCGAGGAACACTAAAGAGGCTGCTCGCACCTGCGGCATCTTCGCTCGCGGGTGATTGCGAACGCGAGGACGGCGGCGACGGCGACAAAAAGTCCTCATCTTCTTGGCTATCGTCGCCCAGTAGCGTAGGCGACGACGGAAGGTCATGATTCGGAGGTGTGTGAAACGGGAGATCAGTTGGTGAAATGTATCTGGAATTACTGGATGGCCCAGCATCGTTCTCGTCGGGCTCCTCGCTAATCGGCGAGGGAGTTGGAGACTCCTGAAGGCGAGCGGATAATGGAGTTCCCCTGAGGGGTGACGAGGCGGAAGGGGACGCGAACGACGGGTTCTTTGGGCGTCGGTGACGGTGTAGACGGCGCGGCATGGGTGGTGGAGATGAAGCACCTGGGGTGCCATGCTGTATGAACGGAGCACCGCCAGGACGGATTGTACCACCGACGTCCAGTAGGATGCTACCCCGCTCGCTCCCATAAGCGGGAGGCGGGGCGAGTGTTCCCACGCTAGGAGCCAGGCCCCACTTCTTGACGTTGGCCTCGATGAAGACAAAGCCAGCCTGACCGAGATTGACATGCACACTGCACGGACCGTCGGCACCGATTGTGGGAAATAAGTTATAGCGACTGAGGCCAATGAAGGCATCTTCCAGCTTGCGGCCATTGCGAGTGAAGAAGACTGTACCCGTGCGCGGTCGATAGCCGACACCGAGTACGTCGCCCTCTTTCAAAACTGGACCAAAGGTGGACGCAGTAAAAGGGTAATTGTAACATTTATCGCCATTGGAGTGGTATGCGACGGATTGACGGCTCACACCGGGCAGACGGAAGGGTGGATATGGTTTTGTGGCCAAACCGACGGCAACAGTGGTGGATTCGGGGAGATCGAACATCTTGACCTCCCAGTAGTAGACCTCGTTTAGCTTAGGAAGAGGCAGGTTTGATTGGACGCAAGAAGCTGATGCGGGATCCGGGAGAAATGTTATTTCGGTGCGCGCGTGGACGAGAAGCGAACTGATGGTTTCATAGTCGGGTTCGAAGCACCAAGCGGAGACGCCCTTTTCTTGGATGGATAGAAATTGGGAAAGTGTGATATCAGTTGGTTCCGAGTTGGGGGGATACTGTAATTGATAGTCTGAAGAGTGGAGAGGGGATAAGAGGGTGATTCAGATCTTGGAGACACAACGAACCTTTGGCTCTTAAATATGACCTACGGACCACGTCGGAGACGCCCTCGAGCCAGCGAGATTCGACGCCTTCGAAGCCACCGTCGCCTTCGTACAGCTCCTCACGAGCCATGTCGATAGGGCCATCGGAGTCTCTAAGGACGATGCCACGGCGCCTGCGGATGAAGATGATACATACAAGGAAGAGAAGGAGGACGAAAAGGAAGGTGGAGAGCACGATGAGAAGAGGGAGGATGAAGAGGAGGGCATCGGGGGCAGGTGCTTGCTCTGGGTCGGAGGGAGAGTCCACATAGTACGTGTCGAGCGGGGGGGCGAGGTCACCGGAGAGGGTGCGGAGAGCGACGGCGGGGAGGTCGTGAACAGCGTCGAGGGCGGGGAAAGCCGTGCTGGCCATGAACAGGGCTGGGGTGACGAGGAGCGCGGGGGACGAGGGAGACGAGACGCCGTGCTGGGCCTGGTCACAAACACAATCCGCATATGGTATCAACACCCCCCCGTGCTGGGTGGTCCTGCACCGTCGCCACCTCCTCCTCGCCGTCTCCGACAATGAACACGCTCTCGCCCGCGCCCCACAGAACGCCAAAGAGAAAGGCGTCGACGAGACGACCGAGGGCCCCGTCGCATCTGCCCCCCGCCCAGTCCCAGGAAGCACACGATGCTGCCCTGTACGCCATCCGCAACGTCCTCAAAGGACGCACCTGCTACGACGCCTTTCCCGTCAGCTTCAGGCTGATCGTCCTCGACACGAAGCTCAACGTCAAGAAAGCGCTGCAGTGCCTTCTCCTCAATGGTACGCCAACCCGTCCAGCCCCTTCCGCCCCCAACTCACGCCCCCTAGGCGTCGTGTCTGCCCCTCTGTGGAACAGCGACAAGTCCAAGTTCGCCGGCATGCTGACTGTCCTAGACATTATCCATCTCATCCAGTACTATTACGATAATCTAAATTACGAGGCAGCAGCCGCAGACGTCGAGACGTTCCGATTAGAACTCTTGCGCGGTGTGTCTTCCCCCCGATTGCATCCGATGGACAGCACCCTTACGGCCTCCTGTCAGACATCGAGAAGAGCCTTGGGGTCGCCACTCCCCCGATGCTCCGCGAACATCCCAGCAGTACTCTTTATGATGCCGCCAAGCTGCTCATTCAAACCCACGCTCGCCGTCTTCCCCTTCTCGACTATGATACCGAAACTGGCCACGAGCTAATCGTGTCTGTTTTGACACAATATCGCCTTCTCAAGTTTATCTCCATCAATGTACCCGATTCCTTTCATCCCATGCTTGTCAAGTGACCTCACTTTGCTTGGTCAGTGCACCAGAGAAATACAGCACCTCCACCTTTCTCTCCGCAAGCTCAACATCGGCACATATGTCTCTAGAAATCTTGCGTCAGAGGGGCCAGCTGCACGCAATCCATATTGGCCCATAGCTACCGCAACCCTGAACACCCCTGTTTTCGATGTCGTGCACATGTTCTCGGAACGTGCCATATCGGCCGTTCCAATCATTGATGACGATGGTGTGGTCGTCAACTTGTACGAGACTGTTGATGTCATTGTGCGTAAAGGGATTCACGTCGTGGGCCTGTCTGACCCTCGTTCCAAAGACACTTGTTCGTCTTGGGGCATATCAAGCCCTTGACTTGACGATATCCGAGGCCCTGAACCAACGGTCTCCTGATTTCCCTGGAGTTGTCATCTGTACGGCCGGGGACTCCCTTGGCACACTGCTTCAGCTCATTAAAAAGCGTCGTGTCCATCGACTGGTCGTAGTTGAAGGGGACGTAGGTCACTTTCCTGTCGTTTGGGTGTTCGAGTCAGTGATCTCTTGCAGGAAGAAGAAAAGAGGGGCGGTAAGAAGGGGCGTTTGCTCGGAATCATCACGCTCAGTGATGTGTTGCGGTACGTCATTGGTGAGGTTCGCGTCGGTGAGGCGGGGGAACTGGTCGAGGAGCCCTCTACGAGCAAGGCGCCGGCACTCGAGGTCCCTCCTTTGTAGCTTAGACAGTCTGCTGTGCTGTTACCGAGCCCTTGTGTAGATCACATGCGAACGCGCGTAGGTCGACGGCGCCGCGACCACGTTGTCCCCGAAGCATGACCGCCATCCAGGCCATCTACATTCGCAGCCACGAGCAGCGGCCGAACCCCAGGCCTCACACCGTCTACCGGATAGAAATACAGGCCCACGTCCGCTCATGGCAGATGTGGCACCGGTACTCCGAGTTCGCCGAGCTCCACACCGAGCTCACCAAGTCCACCGGTTCACCACCGCCCGCCGCCCTCCCGCCAAAAAACTCGTTCTCTGTCCTCAAAGGACCTTTCAAGAACGAGGGCGCACTCGTCGAACAGCGCAGAGCCGGCCTTGAGGCGTACTTGCGTGCCATACTCGGTGCCAGGGACGACAAGTGGAGAGAATGCTATGCCTTTCGCGACTTCCTCGGTGTTCCCGTAGGCAGGCAAGGACCAGCGCTCGAGGGCGGCGCCACCACGTTCTCGTCCGCGTCTTGGCTGGATGAACATCTCGAGCTGCAGTCCCGCATCCGTGACGTGCGTGCAGACGTCAACAGGCGGGACACGCTCTCCGACCGTGGAGACGTCAACGCGTCACACACCGCCAACGTCCAGGCGAAGAAGAGGCTCGCCGAGATACTCTCCCGCGTGCGCACGCTGACGGAGGGGTTGCAGGAGCTGGGCATGTCGGGCATGGCCGAGGGCGAGTTGCAAAGAAGGACAGACATGGTGGCCCGTCTGCAGGACGATTGCGAGAAGCTGGGCAAGATGCTTACGGTCACGCGTCAGGCGTCTCGTGCAGGCGCACCTGCACCTTCGCCCGCCTCGGGGTTCACCAACGTCGCAGTCGCCCCAGAGTCTGATCGTGCTGCACTGCTCGGGGGCGGCAAACCGGTCACTCGTGTGTTTGGCGTGGCGTCAAGGACGCCTCAGGAAACCGACGTGACCCGCCCGTTGGACGATCGCGGTCTGCATCAGCTGCAGGCGACACAACTAGAGCAGCAGGACGCTCAGCTCTCCCAGCTGACCTCGATCCTTCAACGACAGCGGCACCTCGGCCAAGCGATCAATGCGGAGCTCCTCACTCAGAACGAAATGCTGGACAATCTCAACGACGAGGTCGACCACGTCGGGACTAGGCTTTCGAGCGTGAAGAAGCAGCTGAATAGGCTTGGTTGATCGTCTTGACGATCGTGCTTTTTTGATAGCATGATGACCGAATCATAACAGATACCATGATCATGTCTGACATCCCATGTCCAGAACACCCGTCAGAGTATCATCTATCGCGATGCTGTAACATAAGTCTATGGTGAGTGGTGTGGACGAACGCGGGTGACAAGTCAATGCTTGCTTGTCGTCAAGAATTTGCCGACGCCCTATTGGCGGTCAGCAGTGTGTGGGCGGGAGGTCGACGTTCGTACCTCGAAACACGCGATCATGATGCCACAAGCGGGCGCGATCTTGGCCGTTCGGGGGAGGACGCCGGCGAACAAGGCGCTCGCGCCCTCTGTCCGCATGATTCGTAGGCACAACGGTATCGTGGCCGTCTCCCTGGTAGGAAGTGTCCCCAGCATCAACAGTGCCTGCCGTCGCGTCTTCAAGACATCAAAGGGCTGTGTCAAGAGGGCTGCGGTCGTCCCACTGATGGCGCCGCTTGCGAAAGCGACATACGTTCCCGTCTTGCCGCGAGACTCGAAACGTCGTTTCCAGGCCTCATAGCTGGCCCAGTACACGCCACTAAAGGGAACGTCGCGCCAGAGGGAGGGGCCGAGGCCGCGCCACAGAAAGGGGATGCCCTGCTGGCGGACGACGGTCCGTATCGATCGGAGGACAGAGGAGAGTGTGTGGGGCTGGTCGGGGGACTTGGGTGTGGATTGGAGATTGGTGCGGACGAGCTCGAGTGGCGAGAGAAGGGACGTGACGCACGTCCGGGCGGTGATGCCAGCGAACAGGGGGGCCAGAGTGGGAGACGGTATGAATGGGGGCAAGACGTTCCGCAAGAGGTGGTCGTATGTCAGCATGTACACGGTGGAAGAAGGGACGCCGATGAGTCTGCAGGACGGGTGGGCGCCAAAACAGAGGCTGAGCGGGCAGGACTCACAAGGTGGTCCCGACACCCTTCCATAGGCCTCGTATTCCTTCTGCCTTGACGACATGTCGGATCGCGTCGAGAAAGCCGGTGACGGGCTCCCTGCGGAGCACGCCGTGGCGGTAGACACAGACGACCTCTTCTGCGGAGAAAGGGTGGGCAAAGGACGACATGTTGCGGACACAGGCGACGTGGGACGGCTGGCAGCATCGGGCGGGCGACGCACGGGAGAGCAGCGGCTCCTTGGGCTGCGTTTGCAGACGGGTCTTGACGACGTCGAACGGGGTCACTGGGGGGAGAAAGGGTGAGGAGGGCGGGTCG